>LJPK01000438.1:326423-338425 GCA_001430945.1 Amauroascus niger
CTTCCCGGCCTGTGCGACAAATTGCTGATGTGATGGCCCCATTGCCAGTGACGAGGAGAAGCCGACGTGTGCCAATTGCCATCGGCAGGGCGAGGTGTGCGACTATAGCATTCGGCTGAACTGGGAGGGAAGGGCGAAGAAGAAGCCGGCCAATGCGTCGTCGCAGCAGTCAGGACAACCAGCGGCAGCGGGAATCAACGCGGGAGCTTCGTCGCCGCCAGCACCCGCCGTTGGTGCTGCTCGTTCGGAACCGGTAGTCAACGACACATCTTGGACGCATCATGGTTTGTCGCCGGAGAGGAATCGCCATGGTTTGACGCCCGTGTTCAACGGACGGGCTCCCACGGTCGCTACGACGACGAGATGCCCTCGGCCGCCTTCGATTTCCACGGCTGTGAATAGTCATCCGTCCCCTTCGTCTGGCACTTTCCCCAGAGACGACTCATTATCGGCACAACTCTCTTCCTATCCTTCGCCGTCTGACTCGGCAATCACCAGCCCCGGGATGGCAACTTTCGGACCGACTAGCAGCCCTGCACCGTTTACATTTTTCCAGAACACGTTCAGTCCGCCTCCGGTCTTCCCACAGAAAGCCTTGAGCAAGGATATCCATCACGACGCCAAACGGATCAAAATCTCTACCCAAAGCCTTCACGAGCCAGAAATGCTGACTCCGAGAGAACCTTATGCTCAGCCAGCGTCGGGTTCACGCGAATTGAGTCAGACCTCTGGGGGAACCCTCTTTTCGCCCACCGATGTATCGGACACTACGTCCGAAGAAGCATTCCCGCCACTGCAAGCGCAGGTACCCAGCCATCAGCGTACGGATACGCGAGCCGAGCTTCAGCGCGTCTCGGTTCAGTCGCTCTTGTCACACTCGATCGCCGATGGGGACTTGCCGGATGCTGGAATTCGTTTTACTGCAGGGAAAAGCACTGGGCGTGCCAGAGTGACCGCGTCAAACGAGTCGACTATCAGCTATGGGTTTGATTGTGGCCGCTTCGATCTTGACATCAACAGAAATGATGATTCCACAGCAATCGAATATAATATCACTGCAGAGCAACCTGCCTGCTCGCTCGGCCACATAACGATGGCGGGTTTGTCCCAGCGAGATGCTCAAAAGCGGGTGACTACTGCTTTTACAAAGGGAGGATACTATGCGAGGCCGGTTTCGATCAATATCCCGCGATACCTCGGGACTTTACCACCGGCGCTCCTGGAGAACCCGATCAATCTTTTGTACTTTTATCATTTCTTGAATCACACTTCGAAAATTTTGGTGCCACATGATTGCCCGAACAATCCGTTTGCTAACGTTTTACCGGCGAGTAAGTGCTCGCCTTTGAAATGAAGATGTGTTTTTTTTTATGGTGTGATTTCTTTCTAAAACTGGCACGATGTAATAGTGGCCGTCCGGGATACTAACCTGTTGAATCTCCTGCTCGCGTACTCTGCTAGCCATCGAGCGCGGCTGCTCGGTCATGCAGAGCCGTTTAACCGCATCGCCCATTGGACCCGCGATGTATTTCCCAAACTTCGACATGCCCTGGATGATCCGAATGAAAAGATTTCAGATACAAACCTGGCAACCGCCGTGATGCTAGCCTCGCTCAAAATCATATCCCCCAGCACATTCGAGGTTCCGATTCCATGGGAAATCCATCTGAAGCTAGCTCGCGGGTTATTCCTGGCTAGAAGGCAGATGCAGATAAAATACTCCCTGAATCAAGTAGAGTTCTTCTTATGCCGCTGGCTTGGGTACCTGGATATCCTGGGCAGCCTGTCTTCACGGCAGACAGAACCTCCTCTCCTCGGCGGCAACTACTGGTCCACGGTCGCTCTTGACGGGCCTCAGAACCCAGGAAGTGATCTCGAGATCGACTGTTTTACGGGATTCACACTCGAATGTCGCTCCTTCCTTGTGCGCCTGGCGGAATTGGTTCACGAATGCGATGCCTGCCAGATCGACTCCGTCACGGACCGTCACCTCCTGCCAGGCTGGAAACCGCCTTCACTCATCATCGCTCGTGCGGAGAGGCTGCTTCTCGACATGACCGCGGCGCGCTCGCGCAATTACCACCGGCGCACGCACCACGGCCACTTCGAACTTGGCGACATGGCGGCACTGGATGATGCATACCGTCTCACGGGCATTGTTCAACTGTACCGGCGGGTCTTGTGCCTCGGACCCTCGGACCCCAAGGTGGTGGAGTCGGTTAACTTGTTGATCCATTCGCTGGATCGTGTTCCGCGTGGTGGAGCGACGGAGGTGTGTGCTCTGCTGCCACTGTTCACTGCTGGATGTGAGACGCAAGATCCGGCGCAGAGGCAGGCGATTCGGGCGAGATTCAAGGGATTTGAGGGAGTGGGGATGAAGCAAGTATGTCATGTATATCCTTTGTGAACAGCATTGCACCTCATTTTGTGGGTTTTTGCGCGCAGAAATGGGGAGGAAAAAAAAAGAACAGGGTTTTTTTTTTGATGGATTGCTGATGCTTGATTGAACGCTTAGATTCGACGAGCACGCAAGTTGATGCAGCGATCGTGGCGGGAAAATTCGCCGTGGACTGTGCTTGCCAATGGGGAATTCTTGGGTTGACGAGGTTGCGGTGCAAATCGGCTTTTAAACCATTTACATATTCAGATGCATTGTTGTTTTTATCTCCGCAAGTATGTTGAGGTCTGTACATGGGCCGTTTGTTGATATTGAATCGTGGATATACTAGGTTGCATGTATTGCAACAGAAGATATAAGGAATACATACTCAAGGACGACCACTAGCCAGGGAGGGAGTTGGTGCCGTTGATACATATTTCGAAATCGAAACCATTATGGTGGAAGGGACAAGGCGCACAATGTCAGGACCATCCGGTCAACGACTTCAATAATTGGTCAAGTAAGTAATCATAACTATCAATTTCGGCCCTCCCATGGAGTATCACAAACGCACACACAACCGGCCTGCAGTAAAACAATGCATGCAATAATATGAACACAGATAGAAACAGCTCCCCCCGCCCTCCCTTTTCCCCGTAAGAGATGATTGCATAGTTTCAAAGCGACAGGTGAACTCCGTGTAACTCCCCGAATCCCATAACTACGTATCAAGGCAAAGAAAAGAAATGATAAAAGTGTGGAGGGAGAGTAGATATACATAAATCATTCAAAGCGGCCAAGTAAGAAAACGCCCTTCAGCCGACTCGAAAAGTTGCCAGAATGAAGAATATATATATCCTGCAAGCAAAGTGGCAGATAGGCAGAAAATGGCTCAAAGCAAGCAGACGGGTGATTTGATGGAGCCAGTCTCACTGCGTACGATCAATGCCATCGTCCCGGTCGTTGCTCTTGGAGCGCGAGCGACGATCCTGATCACGCTGGTGGTGATGATGGTGATTATGCCCGGGGATGAAGTACTGTGCGAGGAGGCCGTGCAATCTCGATTTCTCCTCTTGGCCGTTGTTATTGTTTGTCCGTTTGCGCTCGAGGCTGCTGCTATCCGTTTTCCTGCGCTCGAGGCTGCTGGTGTTGCTTGTCGTCTTCTCGACGAGGGTGTGCGGCGCATCGGGGTCGTTTTCCGGAGAGTGGACGATGTCACTAGGAGAGCGGGTATACACATTCGCTGCACCGCCTGGGTAGATAAATAACTGATTTTAGTACTCCCCATCTTTAAAAAGAGGATATGGACTTACCTCTCCCCGTATGAAACCAGCCTTCGTCGGCGGTCCCCGCGGTGACGGGCGGCGGAACGTCAACATCTTGCCTGGCGCGGGTCGTCTCCGGATCGTCGTTGAAGACCATGTTTCCCGAGCCGCCGCGGCCGGTGGTGAAGATGTCTGCTTTGATCGTGGGGCAGGACAGTTCCTCAGGGTTGTCGGGCGCGGGGGAGCGGATGCGCGACATGTTGCCTACAGGTATGCGATTCAGTGAGATAGATAATCCATGAAGTCGACGCTCGAGAGAACCCTGAACAGGAGGTATTTATTTACCTGCGCCTCCGCGGCCGCGCGAAACAAATTCTGTCATGGTTGGGATTCTGCCTGTCTGTGTGAGGGGAAAAGTAAAGAGGAGTTTTGGTAACTATTGGATGAAGAAGAGAGTCCGACTTTTTCTGAGGAGAGAAAAGAGTTTCAGGGTCAAATCAGTGGTGGTTCTTCTTCATCTTTTTATCTTTCTCTTTCTCTTTCTATGTCTCTTTCTATCTCTCTCTGCCTATCTCTCGCGTCAAACGGCCCAGCAAAAAAGAAAAAGAAAGAAAGAAAGAAAGCCTTGCGTGTAGGGCTGACAAAAAACAACGTCGGCTGAAGAAAGTGAACATCGAAGACCTTTTTCGAGTCTTCTCTTTCTCTTCTTTTATAATAGTTGCCCGAATACTCACATTTTTACTTTCTTTTGCTTCTTTCTCTTCCTTTTCGTTGCTACAGTCAGATATCTTTTATAGTTATCCTCGTTTTCATCTATTTGCTATTCCGGCGAGCATCTATATATAACCCATAGTTATATAGCCAGCCTTCCGCTCACTTCCGCCATGGCTTCCACCGCCAGCGCGCTCCTCAAAGGAGACACTCATCCGCTGCAAAAGCTGTCTTCGCCGTCCCTTGGCGCCTCCGCAATGGTTCATGTCAGTGGTTTTTTTTCTTGTCTTTCTTGTCTCGAGAAGGGTGGGAGTGCAGTCGGGGAAAGCAGTTCTCTCTCTTCTGATTACGGCTTCTGCATCTTTTGGAATTTCGATATTTCTCTTCGCGGAGAAAGGCACTTGGTTGACTCGGATGCCGTTCTCTGGTCTTTTCATGCCGATAGTTAGCCGGCCTCTCGAGCTTTATGGCATCGTTTAAATTGTAAGTTTTCGCTCTTGTCTTAGCTGGATTGGTTGTACGGCGTTGGAGAAATATATATAGAGAGAGAGAGGCTAACCCGTACGCATAGCATGATCGACCATCCCAATTTTGCGTGAGTGGGCTTGTGGATAACGTTTTCTGGCGTTAAATATCTTATCCCTTTGCTCCCGACTGACTCTGTTTTCCTTCCCCCAGGAACGAGGCATATGGCTGGCATTTTCAGTATCTGACGATCATCGGGCTGACCCTGGCCACCATGACGTTCATCGCGGGCCTTGGTGCCGACCTGCTGCGCTCACGCCGGCTCTTTCTCGTCAAGAATATGCTGTCTGTGTGTAGCACGCCACTCGAGGTGTTGATTTCCGTCCTTTACTGGGGCTTGAAGATGGTAAAAAAGATAAAAAAAGAAGCAACTCCGACAAAAGCACAGAAACTGGCTGACGCAAAAAGGTAAGGTTGACGAGAGATTGGTTGTGCCAGAATGGGCCGAAAAGGCGCTGATACCGGGTACGATTGCTATCCCGGCTTTTTTTGATCACTGAAATGGAGAAAACGGAGCAAGACAGAGGATGGCTGATATTTAATATTGGGGGCGCTAGATCTCGGGTTCCACGCCGTCCCCGGCATCGCCTTGGTCGTTGATCTCCTGCTGTTCTCTCCTCCGTGGACACTCACTGCCTTGCCGTCGTTCGGCCTGGCTACCTCCATCGCCTTTGCCTATTGGTTCTGGGTGGAGCAGTGCTACAAGTACAATGGATGGTGAGTCTTCTTTGTTATATTTTTCTTTTTGTGTTTTACAGTCGGAATCGAACATCTCGGGGGTGGTTGCACAGGTGATATTTATAATAATGGGGCGGGAACATGCAATAAATAACGAGGGAAAAAAAAAAGGTACCCGTATCCGTTATTCGAAAAGCTGACAACACCGTGGCGACTGGTGCTGTTTCTCGTCAGCGCGGCCCTGATGGCATTCAACACAACCCTGCTCAAATGGCTCTATACCAAAATCAACGGGGAGCACAAGCAACCCATGTCGGCAGTCGAGTTGGACGGGCAGCTGGAGAAGGAGAAGCAGGAAAACGGGCTTCTGAAGTAGCTAATCTGGTATATAGCTGGGTACATAGTTATGGTTGCAACTCTCTATTGGGTCAAGGTTGTTGTTATTGTTCTTATCAGATAAATTTATGTGCATCTGGGACTGCATTGCTGATACATATCCTTTTTTTTGTATCGTGTCTCATCCGCACACACACACACCAAATCTAGTTTTCTAGAGGTTGTTTTTGCAGAGGTTTTTCTTGCTACTAAATAGACCAGCCTTCATTTTACTGCCACATTTCCTTCCTATTATTATCTAATAATTATTACCTATTTATAACAGAATCCAGTGTGGGGGGAAGAAAGATCTTTTGGGCGCTCATTCCGAAACTAAACTTATAACTACTACCCAGTTCTAACAGCAACAGCAACAACCAACCACCACCACCACCCATCGATTTCATCAAACATCCCCCGATCGATTCCAATGCAACCCACCACTAACTAGTTTTACTCATCTCCAGCCAGCAGCGACAATAAAGCTAGCTTTCTCCCCCCCCTTCCCCCGCAAATCGACATGGCCTGTTGTTCAAGGCAAGCCGCCCAAACGGATATGAGGCAACAGTTTGTACAAAGAGATCAAGGTGTGCCCGCACGTGTCGATTTACACTCAATTTAAATACTCCACCGCTAAATTGTCAGAAGGGAAACATCGTCAAGGTGTTTGCAAAACGAGAACGCAGAAAGGCCTTCGAAAAAGTGCACGCCTAAACCCAGAGTGCAGCAACCATGGTGAGCACAAACACTCTCTTCCTGTGAACAAGCCTCTATGCCGGGAAGTATGTCAACCCGCTTCAACAATAAATGTGAGCTTAAGCTGACTTCTGTAGGGCCAGCTGACTGCACTCAAGAGTCGAAAGCGGTCGCGTGAAGTCGGAACCGACAACACGCCGACTGACCACCTCCGGAAACGACCACGGATATTTACAAGCCTTACCGCAAAGAGACCGGGTGACCAAGGAGCACCATTTGATCCCATTGAGCATTGGCGGAGGGAGCAAGTTTGGCCAAAGGAATATTTTGAACCGGACTGTGAAATGAGCCATCTACTTGCGAGGAAGAAGTCGGCATCTTCCCTTCGCCGCAAACGATCAGGGCTGAGCTCTCTTAAGGCTACCTCCAATACATCAAGCGACCAAAAGCCGAGGGAGAGAAGAGTGCGCCATACCAAGATCCACGTTATTCGATTCTTCTTGAAACAAAGGGCAGTTATATGGACAAATCCGAACTGGATATCACATATCCAGCAAACACCTCTGCAGAACATTGCTCGAGAAAGAACAGACTGTCCCGAAAGACTCATTGTTTCATGATGATAGGTTTGATAAGGCCTGCCGAAAATTGCAAGATAAAAACGAAGCTAGGGTCATTCAAGATATTTCTCGACTGATTGTTCCTTCTGCAGAGACATTTGCTACATTTGGTGCCAAAGCCTTGGACATTTTAGTTGAAAGCGTCAATGAAGGCTGGAATAACTCCATACCCGTTGTTGGCCCCCGTCCGCAGCCTGACTATGCTGTGGGATTTAGGCGCACTTCATTCACAGAAGATCAACTTTCAAAGATCAAGCCCATTTTAGGTGACATCATGGACCTGTCTTTCTTCATGGCCACATACTACATGTACTTTCCTTTTCTAACATGTGAAGTGAAATGTGGTGCTGCAGCACTTGATGTGGCAGACCGACAGAATGCTCACAGCATGACTCTTTCGGTCACGGCAATTGTGGAGCTCTTTCGGCTTGTAAAGCGAGAACAAGAGCTCCACCGCCAAATTCTGGCATTCTCCATCTCCCACGACCATCGAACAGTAAGAATCTATGGCCATTACCCTGTGATGAAGGATAAAGAGACTACCTTCTATCGCCACCCTATTCGCACTTTCGACTTCACTGAACTAGATGGCAAAGAAAAATGGACAGTATATAAGTTCACCAAGAATGTCTATGACATATGGATGCCAATGCACTTTGATAGGATCTGCTCGGCCATTGATCAGTTACCGCCCGATTTCGATTTTGAAGTCCCGCTGCTTCTACAATCTGGACTTTCGCAAGACCTAGAGAGTCATCATCTCTCGCGACTGGAGCAAGAATCTTTAATAGAGGAGTGTGGCAGCCAGTTGGACAATGTTGATCCAGGTGATATTCCGGACACCTCTTTTAGTGGACAAGGAGCAAAAAGACTCAGAAGAAATGCTGCGAAATAACAAGAGCGGATTGTCTACTAGGCAGGAGGAGTCGAGAATTGGCCGGAGAGAGAAAGATCATTAGGTGAATTTCCACTGGTCGCTAACCTCCCTCTTGATCCCATGTCAGCCCGAGACATACCTGTCAGCCTTGATCACCGCGCCCACCATCAGTGATGCAGAATTCCCACGTCCCTCTCATAGTCCGTGTTCTGGTAGCCTAGCGGGCTCCGTTCGCCGCGTCGAGTGAATTGTTGGCTTTAGTAGATACTGTACGTCAGCGCCTGTTTGCTAGTGGCTTGTTTCGGTCATACACACCTTAACGATTCCAGAAAATAGTGTAGCGAATAACCTGGCAATGTGGGCATTTGATTCTGGTTCCAGTGTCGATATTGGTATACATGGGAGGGTCCGCACAGAATTCCTGAGGCTGGCCCCGCAAGACAAGGTGCCTCTTAGGCTCGCACATTGCAAGGGACACAAAATAATGTCTTTGCTGTCCATTGCCCAACTGTAATCCTTGGTTGGGTTCCAACCCAGCGCCAGTACAATTGGAGTAAGGCTTCCGTATTTGACCGCACATCGTTAAGTGAACGTTCGTAGATGTAGTGCCGACCGAGCGTTACAATTAAATAGTGATAAACGAACTTCTCAATGTGGTTGCTGAGGAGCGAGGAGCCCAAGCTTAATCCACGGAAGAGTGAGGAGAAAGCGCTCTTTATACTCCGTATTCAGGTTCTGCAAGGCATCGATTGCCTGTTTGGGCAGGTGAAATACGGCGATGTGGTTGGTTGATATATTAAGCGTAAGCACAGCAATACGCCCAGTCTTGCTTGGGGAATTGAGTTTCTGGTGCATTATTTCGGCCAACTATCCCCTCCGCCTCCATCGCCAATGTTAGCTCGGTTTCCATCAAAAAAAAGATGATGGCAGTGCAGACAGCTGGCCTCACACCCCTTTGCTGGCACCAAAGGCTGCGAGAAATGGCCCAGCCAATAGACGCCCCATATTAATTAGTTATGTAACAAGGTTAGAGAGACTTAACTGGCCAATGAGAACGTACTTACGAAACCGCGTAAATATACTCCGTACTCCGTAGGCAAACAGGGAAGAAGCTATAACACCTCTCAAATCCTCCTCCTTCTCCTCCTTCCCAAATAGAAGAATACTTCTTTTCAGATACTCGAAATTCAATTCCACAGATTGTAATGCCAATGCATGATGACCAAGCAACAACACATCTTCAATAATGCATCTCTGGTACGCTTCCAACCCGAACGAGGACTGATCTCTTGCTAATTCTAGAAAACACGCAGGTCAATCATTGGGTTCCAGATCCTCCAGATATGGGCTGGGCGGACGTTATTGCTGCAATTGATCCAAGGCCTCTCTCATTTTCGATGAATTCACAAATCTATAAATTCAAGCAGGAGAGAAAGGCATACAAGGCCCCTGCTAGCCAACGTGAATTCGACCTCATGATGGAAGCTGGAGACTGTGCTGTTAAGGTCCATGGTAGATCTCTCTGGAGGGATAAGGAGGGAGTGATAAGAATGAGTGGCATTATCATGAACCTTGAAACTCCTTTTGACCCAAAATCTGTGGAAGACTCTCAACGCAAGCATTTGATGGACCAAATCATCTCAGTCTTACACAAACTGCACTGCAAAGGAATTATTCACGGTGATGTTAAACCAGCAAACTTTCTTCTTTGCGCGGATGGTCAACTCCGCCTCTGTGATTTCAGCGACGCGATGAGGGTAGATGAAGATCCAAGTAACTGGGGTGGACTGACAACCACAAATTACATATCACCACACCGAACGCGGAACTGGCCTGATGGGGCAGATCCCCCTCCAACCATTGAGGATGATCTCTACAGTCTTGGCCTGAGTTTGTGGGAGCTCTACACAAGGAGGACACCCTTTGAGGGCTGGTATGAGGATGATATCATGTACACTATTCAGCAAGGGGAGACAGTTGATGTGAATGAAGTTGAAGATGAGGATGTGAAGTCTGTGATTTGCCATTATCTGAGGTATGGTGGTGCAAATATATAGCTTGCCTTGGTGCAGTTATAACATTCCCGTGGGATGTATTCAACCTTGAACCAGACATAGAACAACAGAGGTTTCTTCCTGCAATCACTATGTTTACATCTGCCAACGCGCCAACGCGCCAACTCTCCTGCCTCCACCTGTGAACAATGATGACAGTATACCTTACCTTGTGCAACTCACAGAGGTTGAAAATTTTCGGGCACAGTTGCGTTTGTTGCCTGGGAAGACTGAGAAATTTGAGCTCTGAAAACTAGACCTCTTGTGACCATGGTCTGAACCTGCAGGACCTGGGGTTTGCTGAGCTTTGTGAACAATAAAATGCTCTTGTCACAGATACTAGACAGCAATCAAAATTAGCCAGATTTCAGTGGTGCTTTGTGTCATTTACCTATTTCAGTGACTGAGAAAACTCTTGACTCAATCATTCTGCAGCTGCCAAAAGTCTTTCAGAAAATGGCAAAATCATGATTTTTCACAAGCCAATGTAACTATGAAGCTTCATCAGTCAACTCAGTAGTAAACAATTATTGAATCTTGAATTATTCAATTAGATCAAGATGGTTTTTACTGTCTATCTTGTTTTTACCAGCATGCATACTATTTATCTAAAAGTTGCAAAGATTTTTCTGCTAGTGAATCAATCAATAAAAACTGATGTTAATGTCAGATTGTTATAAATAAATTCTAAATCATGAATTGATTTATTTTAAGTTTGTTTACTATTGTATCATATAGATAGCAGATGAATGTCTGATAAGCAAACTCTCAATAAATCAACATGTGCTCAGTTAAGCTTTTGATTAATCTTTAAGCTTGCTTATCAAACTTGACTACAAAACTTTCAGATTGATCTTGATAAAGTTCTTTTTTCTTTTCTGTTTTATCTGTTTTTTTGTATTTAAAGTGAATAGTTTAGTAAATCAAATTTAGCTATAACTGCTCATATTAGAAACAGATCTTTTAACTTTTTTAAAAGAAGTTTTTCATTAAATAAAGTGATTTTGAATTTGTTGACATTTATCAAACACTTTGTTGAAAACTTTTATTAAATACTGCAGTGAAATAAAAGATCAAAAATCATTGTGAGCAGTCAAAGCTAAATTTGATTTACTAAGCTATTTACTTTAAGTACAAAGAGAAACAGATGAGAAAGAAAAGAAAAAGAAAAAGATGATAAAATCTCAAACTAACTAAAAGACTGAAGTTCTTTAGAAAAATAGATAAAAATCTAAAACACTAAAAATGCTGTCAGAAAGAAAAATCTGAAAACAGAGAGATTTATATAAAATTGTTATATTGTTTAGTTAAGCTACTTTAAGTAAGTTGCATCATCATAATCTAGTGACAAATCAGTGATGTTTTATGATATCACATAATTGCTCTAATCTCTTACTATAACTTAGTTATGTTAGCTGCTTGAGATACAAAGAGAATCAAGCAATTAGTTCTCACTACTGAAAGATCTACATTCTTATTATTATACTACTTATTTACTATTCAATAACTATTACACTGCTATCTAGCTTCTAGTTACTAAATTAGATCATTTATTGTTAGCTTATATTCTTCACTACATGATAGAATATTAAACAGATCTGAGGTGAATCAATTCACAGTACAGAATTTATTCATAAGAATTTCTAATTGCTTCTTTATGAGCTATCAGTAAGAATTATGATGAAAAGACAAGAATTTGCAGAATGAGAGCTTACAGAATCTGTGAAGAAATCTTTAGAGTTTCAGTGAGTTTACAGCAAATTTATGACTTCAAAGCTGAAATCTCATCAATTTATCATAAAATCAAGTTCTGAAACAACT
>LJPK01000401.1:13259-23359 GCA_001430945.1 Amauroascus niger
GCCGCGGCAGGCGCGTTGCCCGGACTTCCGGCAGCCTATTTCCAGCCGATCGCACGCGCGCTGATCCCGAACGGCCCGCAGGGCGACCTGTGCACCTCATTGCCGGAGAAATCAGGCTTGGGTGTCTACGGCGGGTTCAGCCGCTGCGGTCCGATCCCGAATGCCTATGACCGCTCGGTTCAACGGACGCGTGACTGGTCAGCCGAAGCGATCATCTCCTCTGATTTCGACGGTATTTTCAACTTCCTGCTTGGCGGCATCTACGTCGATGCCAAGGTTCGCGACGGCGATTACTACGTCAACGCGTTCGCTATCGACTATGTGGTCGGTATCCTCGGAACGATCGGTGCACTGGGCGCCGGGCGAGCACCCGAGTTCTCCGCGACGCCGTTCTTCCGCAGCAACACCGACCTGTTCCGCCTGAAATCATACGGCATCTTTGGCGAAACCTACTTCGACTTTTCGGACAAGCTGAAGCTGACGCTCGGCGCGCGATACAATAACGACAAGAAATTCGTTCGCTCTCGCTCGACCTTGGCCAGCTTCGGCGTACCTTACACGCAGACTGGTAGTGCGTTCGATGCGCCGCGCGCTGCGTTGTATGACGCTGACCCGGTCATTGCGGGCATCCAGCCCTATGCGGTGCGTAACCGCACGTTTGATGAGATCACCGGACGCGCTGTGGTCGATTACAAGATCACCGATGACAATCTACTCTACGCCTCTTATTCGCGCGGCTACAAATCGGGCGGTTTCAACCCGCCGGTGCAGGTTCCCGGACTGACGGTTCCCGACGCTTTCCAGCCGGAGATCATTAACGCGTTCGAGATCGGATCGAAAAACACCTTTGCCGATGGGGCGCTGACGCTCAATCTCACTGGCTTCTATTACAAGTACAAGGGGCTGCAACTCAGCCGTATCGTCGCAAGAACGTCGATCAATGACAATATCGACGCTGATATCTGGGGCGTCGAACTGGAATCCATCGTTCGACCCGGCCCTGGCTGGGCCATCAACTTCGGTGCAAGCTACCTGAACACGAAGGTGACGTCGGACGTCCCTTTCATTAATCAGCGGGATGTCTCCGGAGGTAATCCGAACACCGTTATTATCAAAGACATCGGCAATGGATCGAACTGCGTTGTTCGTGCGAATGCTGGCGGTCCGGCAACGGCGCAGGCGTTCGTTGGCGGGGTTAACTCGGCACTCGGACTACGCGGACCCGCCTCGTTCCCGGCCGATGCGAATTTGGGTGCTGCGACAGGCGCGTTTGGCCTTTGTTCGGTGCTGACCAACGCATCCGCTGGAACCGCCGGCGCAATCACGGTGCTAGAAGGAATCGGGGTCAGCCTGAAGGGCAATGAATTGCCACAGGCACCCGTCGTCAAGTTCTCGGCCGGTGTCCAGAAGACGTTCGACTTCGCGAACGGCATGAGCCTGGTGCCACGTGCCGACCTTACCTACACTGGTGATAGCTACGGCAATATCTTCAATGGGCGGATTAATCGCATCGAAGGATACGAGCAGGTTAACGCGCAGATCCAGTTGAACGGCATGGACCAACGCTGGTTTGTTCGTGGCTTTATCCAGAACCTATTTGACAATAACGCGACGACCGGACTTTACCTGACTGATCAATCTTCCGGTCTATTCACCAACATCTTCACATTGGAACCGCGGCGCTATGGTATCGCAGCGGGGTTCAAGTTCTGAAGACCATCAAGGCCGGCCTGCATTCGCAAGCCGGCCTTTCCGACAGCGGGACGGCTGTGCGGGCTTTGATGGCGCCCGTGGAGCGTGGCACTAGCAGCGCGGCGCGGGTAGTCGACATGCAGGCGTGAAACCTCCTCCGAGACTTCGCGCGACGCGAGCCCCACGTTTTCCCCGACGTGTCAACACGTGCCCCGCGCCATCGCGGCGCAGCGGGCCTGCAAATCGGGGCTGGCATGACCAAGACGGATAAACGCGCCTCATCACACCATCCAATGGCGAAGCAGCACAATGCGACCATGGATCGGATCCTGGACGCCGCCGAAGAGCTTTTCTCTCAGCGCGGCATCGATCAGGTGATGCTTAAAGACGTTGCGGAGCACGTCGGCGTTCACAGCTCGCTCCTGCGCTATTACGTGCGCGACAAACAGGATCTTTTCCACGCCGTGCTCGATCAGCGCACACCCCTGACCAGTGAGCGCCGGCTCGCAGCATTGAACCGCTATGAGCAGGAACATGCGGGCGATCTGACCATCGAAGGCATCCTGCACGCGTATTTGGATGCCGAACCTGCGAACGGGCGCCCGGACGATCGGGGCTGGCGGCATTTCGGGGCGCTTGGTGCGCGGGTGACTGCGGCTCGCACCGGCGGCGAGGCGCTGCTCGACGCTTATTTCGAGCCGGTGATGGTGCGGCTGATCTGCCTGCTGAAAAAGGCGCAGCCGTCGTGTCGAACGGAAGACATATTGTGGAGCTGCCACTTTCTTTCCGGGGCGCTCGCGATAACACTCGCGGGCGTTAGGCGAAGCGGCGCCAAAACCGACAATTGCTTCAGCTATGATCTGTCTGACGCCAAAAAACGTCTGATCGCAGTGGCCGCGGCTGGGCTGCGCGATGCTCATCTCAGCCGCAACGGTGCGCGCGCCAAGGCACGTCGATTAGCAAACTGACGAGCCGGCGCCGATGCGCTGCAAGCATCGGCGCCGGTCGCACGGCACCTATGCTTCAGGTGAGAGTTGTGCGGGGTCCTGCCGCGAGTTCGTGCCTAGATGCAACGCTCCGCTCGAACGGCTTCGCGAAGATCGTGGAAACGGCGACATGCTCGGCGATCACCCGATCAGGGGTGAGGCGAACAAGCGTATAGCCCTTCATGTCTTGATCGCAGAACACCACTTCACGGTTTGTCGCGGCAAGAGTGGCGCCAAGGCCCGGCAGGATCGAGCCATAAGACGGGCTGGTGATGGCAGTAGCCCCGAACTCGGTCGCGACAAGCGTTCCGTCATCGTCATGGAGGTTGTTTGTCCATGCCGCATGGCTGTCGCCTGACAGCACGATCGGCTGTGTGCGAGCCCGGCGGAAACTGGCGTACAGGCGCTCCCGGGCGGCGGGATAGCCGTCCCATGCGTCAAGATTGAACGGCAGGCCCGCGCGATAACTCAGAACCGCCCGCTGCATTCTGTTGCGGAATGCCTCCGGAAGGTGCGTCAGCATCGCCGCAAGCTTTCCGCCGTCGCCGATCTTGTCGGGATCGGGGCCTGCAACGCGCGCCATGACCACCTGATTGCCCAGAAGCTGCCATGGCTTGCCAGCCTGAACCGAGTCAGCGAGGACGTCTTCTAGCCAACGCTGCTGTTCTCCGCCGAGCAACTCCCGGTCGGGCCGGGCACGTTGCGCCATCGCGGCGCCGAACTGCTCCGGACCGGGCGTGCTGCCTTTGGGTGCCACCTGTTCTGATCGGGCAAGCAGCCGCGTTTCCACCATCGCCAGCGTTGCAAGATTGCCGAACTCGAAGCTGCGATAGATCGCTGTCCGCCCGAGCTTGCGCCGGGATTCACGGATCGGCATCCATTCGAAATACGCTTGCATCGCGGCAGCCTTGCGGGCTTCCCAGCTGCCCTCGGTTGCGGGATCATGATTTTCCGCACCGCCGACCCAGCCGTCGTTCGCGACCTCGTGATCGTCCCACACGCAGATGAACGCCGCGCGCGCGTGCGCCGCCTGCATGTCAGGATCGCTTTTCACCTGAGCGTGGCGCCGGCGATAGTCAGCCAGCGAGACGATCTCATGCGGGGGATCAGGCAGGCGGCCGAGCTTCTTGCCGATGTCGCCGCCATATCCCTCGGCGCCATATTCGTAAATGTAGTCGCCCAAGTGAACGACCGCATCGATACGATCCAGCGAGGCGATATCGGCATAAGCGTTGAAGAGCCCGCCGGGGAATAGCTGGCACGATACGGCGGCTAGCACCACGTCCTCCACCGCACCGGTCGGCAAGGTGCGGAAGCGACCTGTCGGTGATCGCTGACCGGCCGGCGTGGTGAACCAGAACCAGTAATCGCGTCCTGCCTGAAGCCCCGACGCCTCCACCTTCGCGGTGTGGTCTGCGGCAGCGCGCGCGAGAACGCGACCGCTCTTCACCGGCTTGGCCTCCGCGGAGGTGGCCACGTGCCATGCCAGGGCAACCTCGTCGGCCGGCTGCGTCGTGGTGATGCGGGTCCACAGCACGGCGCCGTCCGCCGCGGGATCACCGCTCGCCACGCCATGGGCGAATGCCGATGCCGAGCCTTCCTGAGCTTCGAGCGTGGGGGGCAGCGCAAGCGCTGCTCCGCTGCCGATCAACGCCAAGGCGCCACGCCGCCCTATAACCGACTTGCCTAGTTTTTCCGTCATTAGTCGATCCGATCAGAAACGGGTGGTCAGCTGAGCGCCGTAGAAGCGCGGCTCACCTGGAATGAAAGTTGGCACGCTGAAGCTGCCGCCGGTATTGCCGGCATCGAGCAGGAAATCCTCATTGAAGGCGTTGCGCAAGAAGGCAGATAGCTCAAAGCGATCCTGACCGAAGCTGACGCCGGCGCGGACGTTCACCAGCGTGACTGGACCTTGCGAGATTTCAGGCCGGTTCGGCAGTTCGAAAAAGATCGTGCTGCGATGCGTGATGCTGGGAGTGGCGAACAGCCGCACGTCGTCGCTGATCGGCGCATCGATGGTGAAGCCGCCTGCCGCCTGCCATTCGGGTTGCAGTCGGAAGCGCGCGCCGGAAAACTGCGGCGCGAAACTGCTGTTCTTGTCGACGCCGCCATCGATCCAGCCGACGTTGCCGAACAAGCTGAGCCAGCGCGTCGGCTTTACGTTCAGCTCCGCCTCGACGCCGAGGTTGCTCGCCGTGCCGGCGCTTTGCGTCAGGCTGGTTCCGTTGGGCTGAAGCACGCTGACCTGAAAGCCGTCGTACTTTTGGTAAAAAACGCCGAGCGACCCGGACACCTTGCCGAATGCCGCCTTGATGCCGCCTTCGTAGTTCCACACAACTTCTTCCGGCACCAACTGGCGGTTCGCGACGGGGCGGCCACCGACGCGCGCGGCGTTCAGCTGTACGACCGGCGAACGGCGACCTTTCGAGATCGTGCCATAGACGTTCACCTCCGGTGTCAGACGATACAGCGCGTTGAAGCGGGGCAGCACGGCCGCGTAGCTTTGCTCGGCGGTGAAGGTCTGGCCTGCCGTATCCACCTGCCCAGGCACCAGTGACAGCGCCAGGCTGGGCAGGCCGGCGAGAAGCTGCGCACGCAGCGGGGCGGGCAGCAGCCCCGGCAATACCGGTACCGGCACGTTGGCGAAATAGCCCGAGCGACGCTTTTCGATCAGAACCCGAACGCCGGCGGTCAGCTCGAGCTTTGGCGTCGGGATCCAGGTGGTGTCGGCGAACACCGAATAGCTGTCGTTCTTGCCCTGGTTCTCGAACACCGAGGCATAGGGGATCTGCGTCAGCGCGCCGCCCGTCAGCGTGGGTGTGGCCTGTGCCGCCGTCACCACGCCGCTGGCGTTGACGCAGCCTAGCGGCAGGGCGCGTGTCAGGCACTGGATGAAGGTGCCTTCTTCGGACGAGAAAGGCACGTTCTGTGAATTGTCTTCAAGAAAGACGTTCCAGCCGAACGAGGCGCGCCAGCTCGGATCGACATAGGCGAAGCGGCCTTCGTGGCTGGCCTGCCAACCTTTGGCGATCTCGGCGAATTCAAGCCACCAGGCGGCGGAACCGTCGGCGTCGAACACCTCGCGGCTGTCAAAATTGCGGTAGCCGTTGACCGTGGTAAAGTTCCAGTTGTCGGCAAAGTCGTAGCTGATGGTCAGATTGCCATCGTACACCTTGCGATCCAGACCAAGCTGGTCGTTACCAAGCACCTGTGCGGACAACGGCGAGCCGCCCAGGTTCGCATTGCCGAATGGGTTGCCCGGACCATCCTCCGTTGGCAGCGCGCGCGAGATGAACGGTGTGCCGCCGTTGTCCTGACGGTCGAACGTACCGATCAGGTCGACCGTTAGGTCGTCGGTCGGCGTGTAGCGGAGGGACGCGCGGATGCCGAGCTGATCCTGTGCATACAGATCGCGATCCTGGCGCGGCGACAGGTTCTTGACGTAGCCGTCGCGCGTCTTCCACTCAAACGCGACGCGGGCCGCCAAGACATCAGACCCCCCATTCACGTAGCCGGACAGCAATGTCTGATCGTAGTTCCCGTAGCCGGCAGTCAACGCACCGGAAAAACCGGCGCGTGGCCGCGCGGAAGTGAGGCTGATCGCGCCGACCGCCGATGCCGTGCCGAAGAGCGTCGCTTGTGGCCCCTTGATGACCTCGACGCGCTCAAGATCGTAGATCGCCTGGTACGAACCGCGTGAGCGCGAAATATCGACGCCATTGTAGTAAAGCGTCACGCGTGGCCCCTGCTGCGACGAGCCGGAGTCCGACGTGATGCCACGAATGACGATGCCGGGGTTGTTGGCGCTCTGTTCCTGGATGTTCAGGCCGGGAATGTAGTTCGACAGCTCGTCCAGGTCGCCGACGCCCAACTCGCTGATGCGCTGACCCGTGACGGCAGAGATGGTGATCGGCACGTCCTGTGCGCGCTGCTCGATCTTCTGCGCGGTGACGATAATGTCATTGCTGTCGCGCGGGTCCTCGGTCGGCGTGGCACCGGGATCTTGCACGGATGCTTGAGCGAAAGCGGGCGCGGCCAGAAACGAGGCGGAAGCAAGAAGCGCAGCGGAAAGCGGAATACGTAGCACGAGATCCTCCAATGACCTGGCGGCCAGTGGAGGCTTGCGGCGTCATTGGCATGACGAGGATGCGACGCTGCTGTGACACGCAGCAAGATTGTTGATCCGCTGTTCGCCCTCAGACCCTTGTTGCGCGGGCGAGCAGGGGAAGCAGGGTGGGGGAGCGGCGCGCCAAACGGACAGCAATCGCGGCGAGCCACGGTTGCTCGCCCGCATGCCAAGCCAGTGACGCGATATTGACCGGTCGGTGCAATCGAGCGGCGAAGCGCCGCTGGAAAGATTGCGCGGCTGCGGGACCGCCGCACTCATAGGCCTTCGCAGCCGCTATGCCACTGGCCGTAGCGATCGCCATTCCTTCGCCGGCAAGCGACGGGATAACCCCGGCCTGATCGCCGAGCCGAAACACGCCCGGTGACGTTGCGGTCGCTCGCCAGCCATACGGGACGTTCGCCACTGCATCGATCGGGCTGGCAGCATTGCGCAGCGCAAGCCGCTCGCCGAGCATCGGCAGTTCGTCACCCAGTTGCTGAAACAGCTTTTCAGGGGTGCCGGCTGCCTGCAATCGCGAACGGCGCACCGCCATGCACAGGTTGCCGCTGCCATCCTCTTGTCTGACCAGACCGGCATAGCCGCCGCGGGTCAAATGGAGCTCGATGGCGTTGCCAACAAGCCGATCAAGCGCCGAACCAGGCACTAGGCGTACCCGCAGACCAAGCGTCGGATCATCGCCGCGGGCTTCCGCGGGGCGCGCCAGACCGCGCGTGTCATGCTTGCCGCTGGCTAGGAACAATGCTTCCGCGGCGATCTCCGCACCGTCCTCGAGCCTCGCGACGCTTCCGTCTATCGCACGCACGCCAATGCCGCGTTCGATGCTTGCGCCGGCTTTGGCCGCAGCCGCCAGCATCAGGCTGTCCAGCCTGAAGCGGGAAGCGGCGCGAGCAGGTGCCGGGAGCGGCGCCTCAGCCATGCCGGCGCGTGTCAGCAGCCGGACATGCGTGATGCAATCCGGGTTCAGCGCCGTCCCTTCGATCCCGAGACGTTCGAGCATGGCGAGCATGTGCCAGCTCATGAACCCGCCGCACAGCGCATCACCCGTCTCGCGCGTCCGCTCTATCAAGAGGTGCGGCATACGCGATCGCGCCAAGCATATTGCGAGGCTAGCGCCTGCCGGGCCGCCGCCGACGATCAGCGCAGGCGTTCGACGCATAACCGGAAAGGAAATTTGCGTTGAATGCTTGCGTCAGAAATGCCGGCTTGGGCCAGCAGTTCCTGCCAATCTGCCGGTCGGAAAGATCGCGCGATCGACATCGTGCCGTCATGGCGCACCATAGGGTGCCAACGGGCAAGGCGCGCCAGCAGCGGAAAGCCGCGATAGGCGACGGTGTGTCGCAGAAGATCGTTTACGAACCAGCCGACCGCAGCATGTGCCTCCATGAAGCGCAGAAAGTCGGTTAGCTGCTCGCGGGTCATGTGATGCGCGACGAGGCTGGAGATGATCGCATCCCAGGGTTGATCCGCAAGGTCGGCGTAATCTCCGGTGAGCCAGCGTATAGATGAGCCTTCGGGCGTATGCTCGCGCGCTGCCGCTTCGCTGCGCGGGTTCAGATCGACCCCGACGAGATCAACGGCAAGGCCCCGTCGCGCAGCCCAGCGTTCTATCCGGCGCAGCATGTCGCCGTCGCCGAAGCCAACGTCCAAGATGCGCAGCCTGGAGCGGCCGCGGGCGGCACGCCTGAGAAACGCGAGAGTAGGCCGCGGCGCGAGTGTTACGGTGTTTACGCGCGCAAGATCGGCAACGACCGCGGCATAGACGGCGGGATCAAGATCGTCGGCGTCCATCAATTCTTCGGCGTGAAGACGCGCCGCGAGGGTCACGCTGGGCTCGCGAAGCGGAAGCCCTCGGCCGCGAGCCCCGGACCGAAGGCCAGCGCAACACCCTGACGGACGGGAGGCCCTTCAAGCAGGCGAGCCAGAACAAACATCAGCGTGGAGGAGGACATGTTGCCGTTCTCCCACAATGTCTCCCGTGAGGCTGCCAACGCTTGCTCGGGCACGTCGAGCGATCGCTGAACGGCGTCAAGGATGGAGCGGCCGCCAGCGTGAACTGCCCACCCGTCGATGTCCACTGGCGACATGCCACCCGTGATGGCGCGCACGAAATCACGATCGGCCAGCGCCGCCGCTATCCTGCCGGGCACCTCTCCCGACAGGTGCATGGCGAACCCATGATCGGTGACGTCCCACCGGATCAGCTCTGCGCTGTCGGGCAGGGTGGTCGCAAAGGTTGATCCGAGCGCAAAGCCGCCTTGGTCGCCGGTGACAAGCGCCGCTGCGGCGCCGTCGCCGAACTGAAGCATGGCCAGCAATGCCTCGAGATCGTTGGTGGCTTGAAGATGCAAGGTGGAGAGCTCAACCGTCACGACGAGCACTTTGGCGCTCGGCTCTGAGCGCACGATGTGCCGGGCCGTGCGCAGGGCGGCGACGGCCGCGTAACAGCCCATGAAGCCGATCAGGGTTCGCTCGGTCGACGGCGGCAGGTCGAGCTTTGCGGCAATGATCTGATCGATGCCGGGCGCAACGAAGCCGGTGCAGCTTGCCACCACCAGATGCGTTATCCCGTCGAGCGATTGTTTCGTTGCAAGATCGTCGATCGCGCGCAGCGCGAGAACGGGCGCTGCCTGGGCGTAAATGGCCATGCGGGTAGCGGTGCCCGGCCATCGGTCGGCCTCGTACAAACCCGTCGCGGCCGTGGGATCCAAACCCTCCGGCAGCACCGACCAGCGGTGGGCGATGCCGGCACGTTTCGCCATTCGGTCAAACAAAGCCGCTTCCCGCGTTCCGGTCAGCCGTCGCCGCGCCCATGCGATGAAGTACTCATGGACGTCGAGCGGTGGAACTGCCGTTCCGATCGCATGTAGATAGGCGGTCAAACGTCCTCGCAGGCAAGCTTACCGAACCCCAACGCTCGCGCGGCCACGATGGAACCGTGCCCTTTGAAAATCGACAAGAAAGTTCTGCATGTGCTCATTCGCCGCGCGGACAAATCAGATTGAGCGGACCTAACGCCTATCCGCCACGTTGTGCTCGCGACTGACGGCGATGCCGCTGCAACGAAAAGGGGAAGACGCGTGCTTAAGGCCGCTGCCATATTCGCGATTATCGCGCTGATTTGCTGGGTGCTTGGCTTTGGCGGCCTGGCCGGGGCCGCGTGGGGTGTGGCGAAAATTCTGTTCTGGATCGCCGTGGCGATCGCGGTCGTGCTCGCGGTGCTTGGCCTCACGATCTACAAAAAAGTGACGTGAGGAACCGGGACATGCCGAATAGCGCGGTCCCGGCGGGCGGTG
>LJPK01000420.1:0-10347 GCA_001430945.1 Amauroascus niger
TGAAAAAAACATTTTAAAATTTCTTCAAATACTTTAATAGTTTGATATTAATATCAGTTTTTTCATCTCTGTCATCTGCACTATTGATGTTCTTCTTCTTGTTCTCAATAACTTACTTAATTTTTTTGCAGAGAGATGAAATAGCAGATGTTTTACTTTCATTTTATGTAACAGTGATATGCTAATTCATCAATAAAAATTATATCAACATGTTGTTCTGAAACAACTTTTCTTTTCTGATTCATATTTTTAGTTTATCAAGACAGAATGATATGATTTTGGATACAATGCAGATGTTATTGATCTTCAGATCATTTTTAAACTGAAGTTTTTTAATCAGACTAGTTACTTCTACTTAATTTTCAAATTCATCAGTCTGTCTCAACAGTTCATCTCTGTTTGATGATGAGAATGTGACTTTAATTACTTTAATATTTTTCTGAAAACTGATTTTAACATCATAGTGATTGCTTCAATTTTAATAGTTCATTTCTTCAGTTAAAATAACTTTTACTTTTTAATATTTAGTCAGACAGTTTATTCTGTCAATCATTTTTTTTAAATAATTATTTGATGATGTTCTAGATTCATAATTAACATTAAAATGTACTGAAATCATCAATCATTAATTCATAAATAATATATCTCTGTGTTTGTTATTAACTTGTCAGTATTGTTATTAAATTCTGTCATACTGCAGATTTCTGACAACTAATAAATGTTTATATTAAAAATTCTTGTGATGTCAATTGTCAATTTGATATCAATAAAGATTACATCATTTATTTCAGTGTTAATAAAAGAAGAGGCTGTGTACAGAAACATCTCATGTTGCTTAATCAAACATTTTTCACTGCTTAATGAAACACTCTCCAGAACATGTGTGCTTATGTAATATTTTTGCATGAGCTGCTAGACTGCTTTAGACATAGTCATTTCATGAACACAATACATAATCAAGATTTGAAGTCTACAAGCTCAAAAGCTTTCTTTTCTCAAAAAGCTTTCAGAAGTCAAATCACTCAAATTTGCAATAAAAATCAAAATCAGATTTATTTTTCTATCTGAGTTTAGTGTCATGAGCTTCTTAATTTCTTTCAGCTCTCTTAACACATTTTCAAACTAACATTCTCTTTATGTTTCTATAGACATATTGCAGCAAACTTGTGCTGAAATCTGTGCTGAATTAGATTGCTCAAATGCTGAAGAATTTCAGCAATTGCTTGTAACTCTCTCTGCACACTCACAGTCTCATTCACAATGACTAGTCAGTAAATTAGATGCTTCATGAGATCTGTCTGAATTTGCAATCATATCTCTTGAAGACTTCTGAATTTGATTGATTGAATCATTAAGTGAATCAATCAGTTCACACAGTCATCACTGAAAATGAAAGTCTTGCATTTGCAAGTGCTGATAATCTGAAAAAAAGATAGTAAGAAGTTAATGAGCATAAGAAATTCTCATGAATTGTTATAAAACTTCTGTACAGAGAATCAAGCATGTAGAAACACTAAAATATTGTGTCATAAGACTCTTTACATGCAGCAATGCCACATTTGAAATTCTTCACAATATATGTTAAAACAGAGAAATAAGTAGTGTCATCTGTACACTAATTTGAGCTCATTCTAATGCTCTGAAAGCATGAGAGCACTAGAAGAAAGCACAATCATGAATCAACAAATTTTTATTGAGTTTGGTTTTGCAGCTGAAGTCTGAGCTGCTCTTGTGATAAAGCTCTAACACTAAATCAAAAAATACAGTTTTTATTCTAAAGCAGTCTAGCAGCTCATACAAAAATATTACATAAGCACACATGTTCTGAAGGGTGTTTCATTAAGCAGTGAGAGATGTTTGATTAAGCAACATGAAGTGTTTCTGTACACAGTCTTTAAAAGAATTAATGAGTACTGAAAATTCATTTATAGATACTTAACTATATATAATAAAGAAATTCTCTTTCATTAACTTAATAAAATTCAAATTCTTTAAAAACATTTTTTGATCTGAAATGAAGACTTCTTTCAGACAGATTCTTTTCTCAATTCAGATCTTTTCAATCATTTCAGCTCATCAATTTCTGTTCAGAAAATTTTTAACTTAATACAATTTCAGATCAAATAATCTAATTTCTAATAGTTGTAATATGTCACACTTTTCAGTCAGTTTTTATTATTAAATAAGTTAATAATGCATTTTGTAACTGATTCATAACTCTGTTTCTGATTTGAGACTGTTGAATGAATTACTAATAAGTTTGAGTGAAAATTCTGATCAGTTCTTAATGCTAATTCTCTGTTTTTAAATTATACACTTCACTAATTGACTTTTTTTAAAATATGCACAGTCTTTAAGCAAACTTTTAAAAAATATGAAATAAATCAATAAAAAATACTGCAGTGACTACTGTTTTTTATATTTTACAGAAAGATTTGTTGATAAAATCATTCTTATAATTTTTATTTGAGATCTTGACTTTTTCAACTAATTGCAAAAACTTGATGATGAAGACATAATAATTGTCATTCTTTCACATGATTAATTAATAATATTTCTACTTGATATTATACAGTTTGTTTAAATTTTCATAAATCTTTTTCAAATATGTAAAGACTTTTTTCACTGTTTTATAATGCTTCAGATGATTTTTCTTCATTTATGAAATCAGATAATAAACTGCATTATCATTTATTTGATTTTTAATATAAGTCATTTTGCTGAATTCAGTTGAAAAATGATTCACATTTTCTTGAAACTTTATCTTTATTTGAGAAAATCAATATTTAAAAACTGATTTTTTTTCATCTGTGAGATGTTTTGAGTTATTCAGTTTAGCTGATTTTTTAGATTTAGCTGTTGATGATTCTTCAGCTGATTCATTAACATCATACAATGATACTTTGACACAAATATTTTTGAAGCTATCTTGTTCTTTCACAAGTACTATTATTTAAGCTTTCATTATTTCAATTGTATTGATCTGCTCAAGTATTTCATTCTGTACTTAAGTATTTAAGATTCTTATTTTCTGAAATGCTCTTTCTATTTCATTATAGATTGCTATTGAATTTCTCTGCATTATTTTAGCAAATTTTTTGAATGAGATCTGATTTTCTGTACTTTTTATTAAACTTAATTCAAAATTTACTTAAGTCATCTGATTCTCATCAGTTAAAGTAGAAGTTAAATTTTTCAGATTGATCTGTTCATTCTGATCAGAATTTGAATTTAATAAACTTGAATTTAATTTAAATTTTGTTGATGCACTTTAATCAGTCATGTTAACAGTGATAAATAGAAAAGAATTAGATAAATTACTAAAATCAATGAGCATCAAAGATCAATTTTGATAAGTTAATGAAGAAATGCTTTTTAATCAAAAAAGTAAAAAAAAGCAAAATAAGACAATTTTCAGTATTATGATATGATTTTAAACTAACTACAAAGTCTAAGCTAGATATAAAAAATAGATCTAGAATCTAAAATACTGAAGATGCTTTCAGAAAAAAAAATCTGAAAAGAAATTTTTTTTTATATCTAATATCTCTAAACTTCTACTCATTGCTAACATTTTTTTTGATCAACAATAGATTTTTGACATTGAGCAATCTGAATGACAAAGACTGTAAAAATTATTGAGACTGCAATGATCATAAAGACTGCTTTGTGAATTCAGAATGTGAGTAGCTGTCAGTCTGTAAGAAATCAGATCAGTGTCAGACTCTAACAAAATAAATATTAAATTTATTAAACTAAGTTTCTGTTTTGATTTTATTTTTTAATTCAGTATTGATCTGAAAAGAAGAACACTTTAACTGATGCTTTAAGTTATTCAGAAATTCAGACTGATTTAAAAACATTTTGAATGCAATTGTTTCTGAAATCTGATAGTTTGAATTCACAAATTCAAAAAAAAATTGAACATGAAGCTCTTAAAAACAAATGTAATTTTAATGAATCAGATGCTGATAGTAAATTAATCTGTAAAGTTCTTGAATGAATGTAAAAATAAAATTGAAAGAAATAATAAATGAAGTTTGCAGAATGAACTATTGTGCTTTAAAAACTAATTAATAATTTCTATTAAAAAAGATTTAGAGTTCAGAACTTGATTGTTAAAAAAATTCATAATTAGTTTTGTATTGCATATTCAGAAAAAAAAAAACTTTAAAATTGATTCAGAGAAGATTGTATTAATCAAAATACTAATAGAAATGTGAGTAGACTGTGAACAAGTTCAAGTCAAGTTGAGCTTTGAAGTAGATCAACTCAACTTGCAAGTTTTGAGTCATATGGTATTGAAAAGTCATGAGTTATCAAGTCAAGTTCAAGTCAAAATAAGCTTTTATTAAGTTATTGATCTATGTATGGAAACATTGATTCTATTGGGTCAAAATAAGGTTTCAGTCAATGGGATCTGTACCATTCAAATCATTATTCAATTTTCTATTGAATGGTGATTTCTTTATATTTTTAAGATTTATTTCTGAATTTCTATTGCCTCCCAAGCTTAATGAGTATGGGGAAGTAATAACATTAGTACATAAGATTTGAATGAGTATAGAAAATCAGAATTAAATCGTAAAAATATAGAAAAATCACCATTCAATGGGAAATTCAATAACAACTTGAATGGTATAGGCCTCACTGGCTGAAACCTTATATTGGATGAGTTATCACATTTCCGAATTAAACTCAAAAATAACTCGACTTAAAAAGGTTTTATTGAGTCAATTTGAGTTGAGTTTGAGTTGTAGATTTAAGTGACTTGAATTGGACTCAATTGAGTCAAGTTCAAGTCTAACTCAAGTGAAACTCAAACTCATTCACAGTCTAATTGTGAGAGATTTGTAAGTAATTGTTTAATATGTTGTTGAAATAAAATATTTAGAAATAAAACTCTGAAGTTATTAAAACTTTTACTCATTTCAGAAAGATTTTGACAATATTTATTCATGAATTTTATGAATGTATTTATAACAAAACTTGAGTATGATGTTATTCTGATTATTGTTTGTTAATTAAGTAAGAAATTAATATTGTTATCAACAACTAGAAAGATAAATGCTAAAAAATTTATCTGTTTGTTTTTCAATAAATACTATTAATACTATAAAGTATCAGATTCTATTGTATTGAACTGTGATTCTCAATTTATTTCTAAATTCTGAATAAAAGTGACTAAAATTTTAAAATTTTAAAATTTTAATTAAAACTATTTATTACTCATCACACTTAAACAGATAATTAAACTGAAATTGTTAATCAACATCTTGTAATGTGTTTAAGACTCTATATTAATTATTATCAGAATAATTGGAATGCACTTTTACTAATGATGAATCATGTGAAGAGTACAATTAGTGTGAGTATAAAGTATTTGTCATTTCAAGTAATAAATGAATTTGAATCTTGAATTTTCTTTAATTGATTAGATAGAGAAGCAGTTGAATCAAGAAAAAAAAATTAGTAGAGATGAGATTCAGAACTGAATGAAGCAGTTAAATTAGATGTAAAATAACTAGAGCAGATATAAAAGATGTTCAAAATGCAATAAAAAAACAGATAAATAAATATTGTTGAAAACTGAATTTTACTGTTGAAAATAAAATGTTTTTATTTTTAAAAAATTATAACATTAATAGATTAAGCAGAAAGTTAATAAAGCAGAATAAAAAATCTTTTAAAATAACAGTAAAAAAAGACAACAGTTATTAATTATATTTATTAAATTTAATAAAGATTCATTCAGTGTTCTCATCAGATAAGTTTTAAAAAACAACTGACAATCTTTTATCAAATCAGAAAATGATGTCACTCAATTTAATTAAAATTAATAATAAAAATAAATAAGAGATGAATCAGATTTTGACAAGCAAAATATTTAGAAAAGAATTACAGTATTAGATAAAATAAGTAAAAATTGATTCTGATTTTACATAATATTTAATTGAGAATTTCAAAAATGTTCTGTATAAGATTTCAAATTTTCACATTAACAATTTAAAGAAATCAGAATCTTCATTGAAATTAAATACTTAATTGAAAGTTTAAAAAGTAGATGTGTATCTACTGAATAACAGTTTTGATAATGTGTTAGTATGAGAGCATACTTGAGTGTTTCTGAAAAATAATGTTAAAATTGTAACTTTTTGACATTTTGTTTTAATTTTTTCATTCTTTACAATTCTTTAACATTTTTGACATTTTTTATAATTTTTTAATGTTTTTGCTATCATTCTGATTCTTTATGATTCTTTAATGATGTTTGCTTGTTTCAATTTTTTGCTATTTTTAACTTTTTAATGAATTGAAATTTTTTAACAAATATAAAAGATTATGAAAAATCTAAAAAGATTCAGAAAAACTTAGAAGAATTTAGAATGATGAGTATAAAAAAATATAAAAAAAATTATCTTCATACTCTTTTAGTAGAAAGCAGTTTGAAAATTCTTATTAAATGCTATTTAACTAACTACTGAATCTCATGTTTGATCTGCATCTAGAAGAAGTTTATAACACTGTATTACTTTTTATTTATTTATTGTATATTTTATTTGTTTTATCTATTAATTATCTATTAATTGAACATTATAAGCAACATTATTGATCAGAAGCATCTTTCTATCACACATTTTACACATTAAAAATCTATAGAACACTACATTAATAAAGATGAAATGATAGCAGTTTTATTGTGCTATTATCACATTCTGACAAGACATTTTTTTATTAAAAGTAACTTTACTTTCAATTCTTCACTTCATATAATAATTAAGCTCAAATCATTAAGAATCACATTAAATGTTGTGACTGTTATGAGCATTTTTTGAATTAGAATAATAATAATAAAGTAAGTTATTTATTATAAACTCATTCTAGATGCAGATGAAAGATGAGATCTGATAATCAACTAGATAGCATAAAACAAAAATTCTGAAAGTGCTTTCTACTAAAAAAACATAAAAGTGATTTTTTTTATATTTTTTCATGCTCATCATTTTGAATCTCTTTAAAATTTTCTGAATTTTTCTAGATCTTTCATAATCTTTCATATTTCTCAAAGAGTTTCAATTCATTAAAAACTTAAAAATAGTAAAGAATTGAAATGAGTAAACATTATTAAAGAATCATAAAAAATCAGAATAATAGCAAATGCTGTTAAAAAATCATAAAATATATCAAAAATATCAAAAAATTGTAACAAGTTTAAAGAGTTGTAAAAAATGAAAAAGTCACAATAAATGAAAAAGTTGTAACAGAATGTTAAAAAGTTACAATTCTGACATTTTTTTCTGAAAAAATTTAATTATGTTTTTATACTGATACATCATCAGAACTGTCATTCACTAGATATATATTTGATTCTCAAGCTTTTAATTAAACACTTAATTTTAATAAAAGTTTCAGTTTCTCTGAATTACTGATGTGAAAATTCTAAATTTTATAGAAAGCATTTTTTAAAATTTTCAGTCAAATATTATACAGAATCAAAATTAAACTTTATTTATTTTATCTGATACTGTAATTTTTCTCTGAATATTCTGCTTATCAGAATTTTATTCATCTTTCATTCATTTTTATTATTAATTTCAATTAAATTAAATGACAACATTTTTTAATTTGATAAAAAATTATCAGCTACTTTTTAAAGTTTATATTAGATTCTCATTACTGATAGATGATTAAATTCTGACTACTTAATGATTTTTACAATTTTTATGATTTTTACAATTTTTAATCTCTGCAATATCAAAAATCTCATTTCTGATTGTTATGAAAATATAGAAAGATATCTGCAGAAGTTTAAAGTATTGAAATTCTATAAAAATCTCTCAGCTTTCAATTTTCTCTTTCAGTATTATTTTCAGTGTTTTAGATTCACAATTTATCTTTCTATCAATTACTGTAGCTTAATTAGTTAGTTGAGATTATATTATAACACTGAAGATTGTTTTTATTTTTACTTTTTTATTGTTTTTTGATTAAAAAGTATTTTTTTTAATCAATCTTTCAAGATCAATCTTTGATGCTTATAGATTTTAGTTGATTTCTTATCATTTTATCATCTATTTTTATCAATAAAGATGTTGATATAACTGATTTAAGTACATTAACAGATTCAAATCTCATGAATCAGACTTCTGAATCAGAAACTTCTGTAGAAAATAACTTAATGAATGTATTTTAAGTGAATTGAATTGATCTCAGCTTTAGCTCATCAGAAAGTGAATCAAGAAAAATCTCATTCACATAATTTACTATTACAATGACACAGAATTTTGAAACAACTTACAGCACAATCAGAAAAACAATTCAAAATGTGAGAGTTATTAATTTTTAACTGAATATATAGATAATCAAGCAGATTAACAAATTCAATAAAAGAATTGTGACAATGCAAATTCAAATTAAGATAATCATGAAAAAACATGACAACTTCAGAAATGCATGTGTAAAAGTATTTATTACTGCAATTATCAGATCAGTAAGTAGTTTAAAATCATTCACTGAATCTAAAAATAAAAGATCAGTGAAAATAGACAACTTAAAGTATTTAACAGATGGTAAGAAATCAGCATTTAAGCATTAATTTTTCAGAATGAGAAACAAACTACAGAAAAATACTGATTATTTTTCAACTGAATTTCATAAAATTATTTACATACACAAACTGAACAGATGATGATGCAGCTCATTATCTAGTTTCAAAAATAAAAAATGAACACTCTGAATGATACAACACAGTCATAAAAATGTTTAAATACTTGAAGAAAATTTATGAAAATTCAAACAGACTTCTGAATGTCAAAAATGACTATTGCAGATTGAACATATGAAATAATAAAAATTATTATGTTTTCATCACTAAATTGATTCATCTGACTGAAGAAACTGAGATTGTGAAAAAAAACTATAAAAATGATTTCATAACAAAACTTTTTAAGATGCAGTAAATAATAGTTACTGCAGCAGTTACAATCATCATTTTTGAAGAATTTCAAAAAATTTGTTTATGAACAGCACATATTTTAAAAGTAATTTAAATCATTCAGAATCAACATTCAGAAATCAGAAAACTGAAAAAAACTGATTAACAAAATATTAATTAACAATAATTCAATTTATTAAAAAGTTATCAATTAAATTCAGTCTAAATCAAAAAAATTACTGAATCAGATAATAACAAAAATTAATTGAAAAACTTTATGTGTTATCACTGTAAGACTTTAGATTACATGATTTGAGACTACTCAATTAAAAAAAAAGTTTTCAAACTGAAATCAGCAAGTTTGAAAAACTGAAATCAGAAAAAAAACAGATTTAAAAAAAATCTTCATTTCAGATTAAAAAATGTTATTAAAGAATTTGAATTTTATTAAGTTGATAAAAGAAAATTTTTTTACTGTATATAGTTAGATATCTATAAATGAATTTTCAGTTTCTGTTAATTTTTTTATGAACACTGAAGCAAATGATGTAATCTTTATTGATATAAAACTGATAATTGATATCATAAAAACATTTGATGTAAATGTTTATCAGCTTTTAGAGATGTATAGTACAACAGAATCTGATAAAAATATTGAAAAATTAATAATGCAGACAGTTGTCTATCATTTATAAATTGATGATCATTAATTTATACATTTTTTAATGTTGATTAAAAAAGTGACTTGCAGAACAAAATATCTAACTGAATGTTAAGAATCAAAAACTGATCTGATTAAAAAACTGAACTATTAAAGAAAATACTGTAGCTGCTATTTTAAAAATAGATTTCAGAAAAATCTTGAAGTAATTAGAATCATATTTTCATTATTAAGCAGAAATAAATTGTTAAAACAAACTAATAAATCTGAAAATTGAGCAGAAACAACTTATCTGATCAAGAAACTTCAGTTCAAAAATAATTTAAAAATCAATAGTATTCACACTGTATCAAAAATCAATATCACTCTGTTTTGATAAATTGAAAAAGATGAACTGAGAGAAGAAAGTTGTTTTAAAATAACATGTTGACATGATTTTCATTGACAGATCAGTATATTATCATCACATAAAATGAAAGCAAAGTATCTGTTATTTCATCTCTCTGCAAGAAATTAAGTAAATTATTAAAAACAAAAAAAGCATTAATGATGTGAATAACAGAAACAAAAAAACTAATATTAATATCAAGCTATTAAAGTTTCTAGAGAAATTTCATGATATTTTTTTCAAGAAAGTTTCAAATCAGCTTCTCTTTTACTGAAAAAATATAAACTATAAAATTAATCTGCTGTTAGAAGTTAATTTGAATCAGAGCATTAATTTTGTGTTACTGTACAAAATGAATGTTGA
>LJPK01000422.1:0-17711 GCA_001430945.1 Amauroascus niger
GACCTACGATCGCAATGCTTACACTCTTACATCGATTTACCATGGCGGTACACTAAAGCTATACACCACCCACATTGGAAAGCCTAAAAATCCAGATAGTCATCCTGAATATTTCATGACCCAGCTTCGATCATATTCCTGACTGATACCTCTGAGACCTTTCAACAAGGAGCTTGTGCATATCAAAACGCCCGAGATTGGGCAAAGGAAAAGAGGGATGAATTTATTGAGATGGCAAACAAAAGACTCTCTGAGGCTTGCTCTCAACATTCTTCTACCTCCCAGAACCAGGCGGGTTCTGATTTGACACCCATTTTGGATGATTCCGATGGCTCAACCGAGCCTGAAGAGCATCAAGATGTTCAATGGGGCTTCGCGACTCCAATTGAATATGGAGAAGAAGGGCCTCGCGGAAAGAAGCCGAGGATCCGTGCCACTGAGTCCCTTGGCACTGCTGGCGATGCGGCCAGCCACACAACTAGCGACAAGTCTCCCAAGTTTCCAAACTGAAGGCAAATGCACATGAGGGTAACATTGAGGCGCGCTGAACTGCGATAGTCATGGTTTGACAGGCTGTAAATTAGAAGGCTCGCCATCATCGTAGAGGATCTGTTTATATCTTATATGTGTTGGCTTGCCATCACGCTCCTTGTTGTGCTTCAAGGTATTCAAGAAAGTTGCTGTGAAGTTGTTTGTGGTCCTCAGGTTTGGTTCAATATTTCGACTCTATTTCGACACAATTTCAATAAATTTTCGAACTCCGCTCAACGAAGTCGGCCTATCGATTAGTTACATCATGTGTGCGTATCAACCCCGCCGCCAAGCATCAAATTAGATCTGAAAAAAGTATTTATTTGTTTAATCAGTCTCCATTAGAAAATGTGAATGGTTCCAGCGTGTCCTCCACGGGGATGCTGAACCGCGGAACATACTCTGAAACGATATAATCAAACGCCCGATGATAGTTGATTTTGGTTGGGCTTCCATCAGACATCCCTTGTCTATTATCCCGGTAAACACTATGAGAAAAAGAAACCTCCAGGGACGGAAGATTGAAGATGAGTTTATGGTTGAATTGAATACTGCACTGCGTAATATTGATCGCCTGGTTCGGGAGCCTAAAAACACGCGGAACTGGAAGCTGATATGCTCACGCCAAGCCTCTTCAAGGGGCCCGAGGCGGCGGAGGCAGAAATATCAGGTCCCCCAAGAAGGAATGATGACCGGCTGGTGATGGAGATGTAGGCTCCACAAGAACCATCATTCATGGAACAAAATTATATATTAGCATTAATAAATACATTGTGCTACTGTTGTTTCCGCGCCCGCCTCGGCCTGTTCGTGATGTTTGCCCCTCCTTCACCCTTCGGCTGTAGACGTCTCGCCTCCTCCACTTTTAATTTTTGAATATTGTTGTTCTGATTTTCTTATAAGTCTGAGCAATGCTGAGTATATTAAAAGTGGTGAGAGAACTTCTTGCCGGGTTCCCAACTGGAGTGCCACGCAACGCGGACCCATGGCTCCCCATCTCTCAGCTTGTAGCCGATACCGCTACACTTCACTAGTAATGTATCACATTAATCCCGGCTGATGTGACTTCTCCAGTCCTCGCCATATTCACTTTTCCATATTTCAGCGATATCCTCAGCAACATCATCGCTGATATCTTTCCATGGGCCTCCGCTATCCAGGTAATTCGAGGGAACAATATCTAGAGCATGCCCGGCCCACACACCTTGGTGGATCCCCTCTCTGTCCATCGACGTAAAATCATCCGTGGACCAGCACGTCCTCGAAAGGATAACTTCACCGTAGCCTAGTGTACCAATAAATGGGCCGCGGATGTGGCTCTTATTCAGCGCAACAGCCGTAGGACGCACAAATTCTCGGGTTGTCAAGTTTCTGAGAACCCATTCGTGGGCCGGGGGGTAGAAAGTAGAAGGCCTCGGGTTTGCTACTCGAAGAATGTCTGTCGGGCGAGGATGTTTGTGGACATATTCAAGAGCGACGCCTAGCAAGTGCAAGGGAAAATATGCATTGTACTCCTCGATGACGTCGTATCGAGTCTGGGCTATGTCGTAGAGGTTGACAGGCCGCCCAGCATATTCATCAGGCACGCCGAACTCCAACTCATCCAGGTCCAGTCCTTCCTGGAGTTCATCAAGATCCTCCGGGAGTAGCAGCCCTTGAGGGTAAGCCACATCTCTACCACGGTCACTTCCATCACCGACACAGACCACGGCTGTCCCAGCCCAATCGCCCAAGTACGCAGCAAAATGCTGTCCAATTAGTGATTTAGCTATCGCCCAAAACTTCTCGCAGGTAAGGCCCAAGAGAAAGACGTCTGTAATGTCCAGAGAGTCGAAAATAATGCGGGTTATCTCGGCTGGAAGCTCAAGGAGCCGAGAGCGAGCGACTTCGTGTCGTGGAGGTTCGTGGGAGTGGAATGACTCACACAAGCTCTCTGACTGCCGTCGCCTTTTTTGCGGAACTACCGACCCCCGAACAGCGACGGGTGTATTTCCAGGCTCGTCGCTCGTGAAAATTGAGGGTATAATGGGTCTGGCAAAGTGATAAACGAGGGCAGATCCGGATCCGTCAAAGAGGATTTCACCAAGCTTGCCACGCCAGCAGAGTCGCTCGCGACGGCGAGGCGCGATAAGGCGAAAGTTTTGGCCCATTAGTTATTGTTTGATGGTAGCTCTGCCAGAACGCTGAGGACGAGGCATGCTCCTGAAGGGCATTAAATGGAGAGAATGCTACGATTTGAAATCCATTGCCAACGCGAAGCAAAGCTTCTCACTCTAGAGCTTGGTCTTGGCGTTAGATCATAGATCTGAGATTGGGGAAACCCCAGCCCTGATTGGCTGTCATACTACCAGGAAAAATCCCCAAACTAGTTAAACTACTCCATGTTAATCCCCTAACTAACTATATGAAAGGCAGGCAGTGGGCGGGAAGTTGTAGTCAACTAATCAGCAAGAGGAGAACAACACTCCACCAGTTGTGATTCTCATGTGTGGCTGACTCCGTGGCTGTGCTGGGAGCCGCAAGAGAGTGCCGCGGTTGCGATGAAGTAACTAGTTAAGCTAATATTTTTTTTTTTTTTTGTTTTTTTTTCCCTTTGTTCAAGGTAGTTAAATATTCAAATTGCTGCCTAAATCACAAGTTGACAGAATTGAAAATGAAGAGCTCTCCTTCATGATGCTCTCAATAATAGCTGCGTCAAAACTTTTGACTTAACTAGCACAAGATGTCCGAAGAAGAAGAATTCCTTCAATCCCCCAAGAAGTCCAAATCCATCAAAGGCTTGATCACCACCCCCAATCCAGCGTCAGACAGCTCCGGCCGAAGGAACAAAAGTTGGGAATGGGGGAACAGGCCGCTCGCAGTGGTCATGTCTCCGCCGCAACCACCGCCTCCAGCCAAACGGCAAACACGCGCACGCAAGAGAAAGTCAGCCGAAGGAGGCGGGCAACCCCCAGGGACCGCCTGTAAACAAACGAAAACGTCACTTCAGTGCTCAGCCCTGACACATTCCTTCGATCCGTGCAAAAATCGGGCCACCACTGTACCAGCGTCCCACGGACTCCCGATCTGCTGGTCTCACCGAAAACTCGGACAGACTGTAGCCTCTTGTCAGGCAGCGCTCGGGGGCAACCGCAAATGCCTCAAAAGGATTCCCTGGTCCGAAAGACGACAACTCTGTTCCGAACACGCGGGTTTTCCACTGCCATGCTACATAATGCGTCTACCGACTGAACTTCGTCAGCAGATCTTTTCACATATTCTTGATGACTATCAGAGCCAATATGTTCAATTCTACACATATTGCAGTTTTTTGCAAATGGCGCTACTGAATCGTCAAATTTTCGAGGAAGCAACTGATATGCTCTACCGAAACTTCATATGCAAGATCCATGTACACGATGAAGGAATATACATCTTGGGGAAAAAATGCCTGTCAGTGCGACCTGGTTCCTGGCAGCGTTTCAAACAATTCCGTTTCATAATGAGTATGTATTGGCGTGGAAAGCACGACGAAACCGTCAGCAACGCTAGGCTTGTTGCAGCACAACTCCATGGTGCCAATATTAAGCTCCATATTTCAGTTACATCATTCAGTTATCTTCATGACATTCGTGAGACTTATAACGTCTTACCCTTGTACTTGGATGCATTTCGGCATTTACGGAGAGTGCGGGAGGCCCGAGTGACGATAGATCCCGATCCTTCTGTGAAACTGAAGGAAATCGAAGAGCAGGAGGGATTGTCAGAGGAGACCGTGGCCATTTCATTGAGGTGGACAAGACTCTACAAAGAATGGATTGAAGTCCTGGAGCGCGGGCATGCGGAGCAACCATCTAGCATATCTGAGGTATGATCATCACCCGGTACACCCGTCGAAGATTGATTTATTGATTGATTGACTGATTGATTCATAGTCTGTCCCAACCGCCCTTTAGGCAGTTATGCAGCACACCACTATAAATACAAAGAAGTTCTGCTCCTTCGCTGGAAATAAGTTATTTATTTATTCATTAATTCATAGACTGTCCCAGCCGCCTTCAGGCAGCTATTCAGCAGTACAACTATAGACACAGGTGTGCTCGTCAGAAATCAGGCTCTTTCTACCAGAACTATCCCTTGAGGGGAAAATTGCCACTGCATGGAATTGCTGACATTTCTGCCTGAGTTCAGTCACCATACCTATAATCTTCCTGGTTGTTCTGTGTCTTAGTGAATGTCGATTCACTTTTGAAGACTGTCAGGGCTTAGAAAACCACACTATTACTATCGTCAATCCCATGAGGGCAGTGGGGTTACTTTGTTAAGCAATTTCTCTTGGGGACATCAAACAAGCGCCGGGGCCGAAACGTCAGCCTCTTTGTGGTTATATTTGAAAACCTCAGAAATTCACAGTCTTTGAGAATAAATTGAATTAATATTTAGATGATTCCGAGATTTTCGACTCCTTCAAATCGCCACAATGACTGTCCAATTGATAGATAACAATGCTGACCGATTTGTATCCTATCCCAACTTATGCTTGATTCGGCAAGCCTGTTGCAGTTTGCCCAACCGCGAAACGGGATGCTTCTTGGCCTTCGCGTAGCTTGCTGAGTTTGTTATCCAGATGCTCCCGCAGTCGCTGCACCTCGGCTGATTCAGTAACGAGGAAATGAATCTCTCTGTCGCTATAGCAAGCCAAAATCTTCGGCGAGAAAACCCCTGCCAAGGGAGCAACCACATGTCGCTCGATAATCTGCTTAGCGACTACATCAATATAAAAAATACTTGCGCTCCGGTGAACACGTTCATATGACTGCACCTTATAGAAAACCTCATTTGCATCAAGGGCTTGTTCAGCAGAAAACCTGTCCATGTCATGCTCAACCAACTGGTGCTGCATACCATGAAATGCCTCTGGATTTACATATTTTTCTGGTCTCATATCCTTTACCGCCGCACCAGTTCTTCTCGGCAACGTCAACCGTGGTCTTTTGAGTGGCCTTTTCAATCCCAGCCATAGAACGCTCCTGAAGAAGTTTCTGTAGCGTATCCGTAAAGTAATGGTTGTAAGTGATCGGATGCCATCGTTTGTCTTCTTCAATCTTGCGGAGCTCGTCAAATGCGGCCTCGCGAACCGCTTTCAATAGTTACCGGAAAGACGGTAAGGTCAAGCAGCCGTGACTTGACATCGGGCGCAGCTATGTGGTCCAAAACATGGATGAGAACCCTCTTGCAGGTCAAAAGCACTCTCTCAATGTGAATGCTCGCGATATCCACCCAGCTCCCTGACTATCTCCCAGAATAACTAGCTAATCAGTATAGGATTAAAAGTCCCTGGAATCTCGCGACCTCGGCTCCTCTCGGTATATTAATCTGTCATATGAATGTTATGAATACTTGAATGAAAGAATCGGCTGAAGAAATATTCACAAACTTTCTATGAGTGTGAAGCAGTAAGACTGTTTTTGAGATAAAGAATAATTAACTATATTCTTATCTGCTATAATCTTGATAAAACTCAGCTTGTGAAATGATTTTACAAGATTCAAAGTATAAACAAAAATCTTCAATTACAGTCTGAAGAGATGCTCAAGATATTTAATAACAGAATTATGAAAAAAAACTTGTGAAGTTCACACTATCCTTTACACCCTACTCTTTACGCACAATCCTTTAACTACATCAGGGACTTGATGGAGGATCCAACAGGAGATTCAACAGTGGATTCAACGGGGGATTCAATAATTCTATCATTACCGTATCTAGCATCTATATTGAAGCTCAATTGCTCACTTGATGTTGTCTTACTTAACTAACTAATCATTAGCTAGCGAGTGTAGCGAGCGAGTACTGCCCTAGTATGGTTATACAGGAAGAGATTGACAAACCTCTGCTGTAAATATAGAGAATTTCTTCTCAAGTTAGATTCAGCCAAACACACAGATTTAATCATACAAGAGATTTTCACATATCGTTTTCAACAAGATCAGCCTTGCAGTGTGGACATTCAAAAATATCCCAACAGACTTCTTACAGAGACACAAGAGCCAAACAAAAATCTGAAAAAATGACACCAGCATTGTAAACCATTGGATGCGAGGCAGTCATAGGCCTCTCAGAATTCCATCAAGATTGAGTGTGTATGAAAGCAATAACATCTTCCTGAGACAAGCAGCAACAAATTGGCTTGCAATTATCTCATCCATGTTCCATTTCTGACTGTCTGTCAAAAACATAAGAGATACTTTATGCTCATTCATGTGCAGATTGAAAGAGTAGTTTGTATAATCAGTGATGACAATGCTCCCCTGCTTTCAACCAGCAACCATATCTACAATCACAATAATAGCAAAATCACTTTTCTTGCTGGGAGTTAGAGTTACTCGGAGTTATGATTGTAAAAAGACCTAAGATGTAAAAAGGGAAGTGACTCGGATCCAAGTTACTGCTTCTTTCTTGGCCTTTTGAATATCTGTGTCTGTTCTGTAAAGGAGGTAGTCAGCATAACATCTGCTGAGTCAATATTGTACTGGCTTGACTGGCTGTCATCATTCTCGGCTGCAAATTGTTGGGAGTATTGAAGTTCTGACTGTGAGATGTCAAAATCCACATCAGGGGGTATCTGATCAATTGCAGAGCATATTCTTTTGAAATGAGTTGGCATCCATATATCATAAACATTTTTTGTGAATTTGTATGCTGTCCATTTCTCTTTGCCATCCAGAGCAGTAAAATCAAAACTTGTGGATTGGATGACGGTAGAAATTTGTCTTCTCTCCTTCAAGAACAGTATAGTGACCATAAATCCTCACTGCTGTATGATCATGTGAAATTGAGAAGGCAAGTATCTCTTGATCAATCTCTTTTTCACGCTTCACAAGCTTAAATAGCTCAACAGTAGCTCGCACTGCAATAGTGGCACTGTGGGCATTCTGTCGATCTGCAATGTCAAGTGCTGCTGCACCACACTTAACTTCACATGTTAAGAATGGAAAGTACAGATAGTATGTTGCCATAAAGTATGATTCGTCAGTCAGATCACCAACAAAAGGCTGAAATCTCTGCAGCTGATCATCTGTGAATGCTTCACGTCCAAACCCCACAGAATAATCAGGTTGTGGACGCGGTTTAGTTATGGAAACTGAGTTATCCCAGCCTTCATTGATGCTTTCAACCAGGATCTTGAGATGCCTTGCACCATATATGGCTAGAGTTTGTGCAGAAGGGACGATCAGCCGAGTAACATCTTGAATAACCCTGGCTTCGTTTCGGTTCCGTATCATTTCGCAAAGTTCATCAAATATATCATCTCTAAATAGCGAATCTTTTGGGATCGTTTGCTCTGCCTCGAGTAAGCGTTGACAAAGATCTTTGCTTCCATCTTTTATACCCAGGTCCGACTTCCTCATAAAGCTACCCTTGGTTTGAAGCAGGACTTCATAGCGCGGATTCTTGTATTGAGCGTTCTTTTCTTCCCTTGACTTTTGATCGCTGGGTGCGGTAGAGCTGGCGGCAGAACTAGATTCCGACAGTTTGCGGCGAAGAGAAGATGTCGACTTCTTTCGTGCAAGTAGATGGCTCATGTTGTAACCCTTTTGGAAGTATTCGTTGGGCCAGACTCCGTTCTGCGTCCACCAATGAATAGGATTAATCTTATTCTCGTAGACACCACGTGCCGCCTCCTGATCCGCTGTGTCCGCAGCGGTAGATGTTTGTGGTAGCTTTTGAAATTGGTTGGCCGGAATGCAGGACGAGTCTGCCGCGTCTTGGAGTCTCTTCCTTGTCAGCCCTTTACCTTGCAGACAGGCAGACGGATGTTGCTGTGATTTGGCTTTTAGTAAGTATCGTAGAGGCGTAGGAGTAAGGGAACATACATTTTCCCTGAGAGTGGTATAAGGGTGGTTTTGTTGCGCGTTTCCGCCCCAAGACGGAGATTTCTGACCTAGGCGTGTGCTTCGGCGGACAGGTCCCCGTGATTGTTCTTTCTCGACGCCTCGAGGCCGCTTTCCTATCAATGAACGGTCAGTTAAAAGGCAGCTTGGTCGGACATGGGTGGGCTCACCTTGTGCTCTCTTTCGGATGTTTGGCTTCGCTTGACGCTTGACGTCTGATAATTTTTGATGTTGGGCCATCTTGATTTGAAAAGGGAGATGGGTAAGAAGTCATTTTATGTTACAAGTGAGCTGCGTTAAGGAACATGTACAGATGACAGGGAAGAGCGCCCATGATGATTGGGGGTGTTTGGCCAACTCATTGATGCACTAGGCTTAAAATGGAATGAAAAACAGTTTTCGCCAAGATTTCTAGTTACCTCTTCAGTCACGTGGATTGTAGTTACTCCTAGTTAGTTACCAAGCAGACTTGGAGCGTTGAATTGGGACTCTTGAAAGCCAAAGCCGAGCTTGTGCCGCTCCATGACTTCTTTTATCCGACTCCCGAAAGTCGGCCCGGCTCGCCGGCTCCGAAATAGGTACCAAAGGGTACCCATGGCGCTGAGTGGCCACCGCATTATTCTCGCTTCAATCCAAATCAACCCTCTCATCTGGAGAAGAAATGACAGCGGACTAGCTGTGGTACATGTGATGCGCCCTCCTCTATTAGGGATCTTAATGGCGCCTTTGAATGCACTCACATGTGCTACTTCGCTAACAACGCTGTAATGCAAATTTCATCTGGTCGGCTAACCAATTAACTAGCAGTTTGTTTGGCATGCCCAATCCGTTCAGTTTCCGCCAATAATCTTCCAGAATTTCCTAGGACCTCATGTGTTGATAATCCAAGGCCAAGGGTACAGCAAGGAACTTTTTGTTCTTAAAAGACGCACTCAACCAAGGCTTTGCGATCAGCTCTTATTTGTCTCATACTCCAACCCTTCGAGCGAGGCAGGCGTGTTGAGGTCAACCAAATTTATTCTATTTTTTTCTTCGTACTTGAAGAGCCCCTCTATGATCATTACTCCGTAAAGCGTTAACGTTTGAGCACCCGGCTATACTCACCTTGGCCTGATCACCGTTTGTTCAGGGTATAACTCAAGGTATGGATTTGGTACAATTCCGTTGCCTCTTTGGCTATAGGCTCACAGGCTTAGGGCATAACATGGCGCTTCGCGAAAATCCGGCCTCGCTCATGCCAGGCATGTTCGACAATGCCGTGAGTGGCAATATATTGCAGGTGCAAGCATTTATGAATGAATTTATCAAAAAGATCCTGATGGAAGCCAACTGCAAAGCCAAGCTGGTGTGGGATATTCCAATGAGAGAAGATGGCACCAAACATAGTCAGCACTTTGAGATTTTACGTGAGGGCATTGTGCTTTGTTATGGGGTGGTGTCAACATGGGAGACAATTGATGATATGAAAGATGTTGAATCCTGTTGACTTAATAGAGAAGTTCTTCGCCCTCAGCATCGTGACGCCGGGTATATTTCTGCCACTGTGAAAAGTGGAGAGGGCCTGAAAGTTGAGTTTGCCATAGTTCAATGTGATCAGGGAGATAATCCTAGGATTCAGCCTGCTCTAGGTACTGAAGACTTCAGTACTGTACTCTTGGATTATAGCTATCCTCTGGAGTGCTCTGAGAAAGTCTTCCGAGCCTTTCTTGATGCCTGCATCAGATTTCTCCCTGTCATAGGGTGATCCATAGTTACAAAATACGCCGCACAGATTTTTATGCCCAGATTTTATTTGTTGTCTCTATCTACTGAGGTTGATTCCTTTCTTACAGTAGCTGATCAGATCAATCGTTTCTTGGTCTACATATTTTACTTTGTCTTTAGCAGTAAGCTCTTGTGAGACATCATAGTGCAAAGGAATTGGCATAAATAGCAGTGTGCTTTAGGAGCAAGGCTGGTTCCAAAACAATGCAATCTATCAGAATATATTCAGACCAAGCATAACAAAGGTGGAAGCAAATCAGCTTTAAAGATAGAGAGTACTGTGTCATTTTTGATTCAAATCAAGATAGTTTGTCGACTTCTCCGTAGCACAAGAATGAAAATGATTTTCTCATCGTAGTAGAGTGTTTTTAAGACTCGCTTTGTCGGACACAACGACCCCAATGTGAAGAGGAATAAATGAAAAAGTTTTACTCCACCAGATGCCCAGCACATTCTCAACTAAAATAGGCTCATTGAGATGAGTGCAATGTGGAGGGAATGGAGGTCTCCACTGGCCATTGACTTTGAACTAATTCAGGATTAGTAGGATACACAGCTTAGCAATCTCTGTTGACATACCTGCAAGTATGGATATTGAAATGTGTGTTGAACAACTGTTATCCCACAGAGTGTATACCTCAAAGACTGTGGAGGCTGGGGAAAGCAAACAGAATAATATTGTCTGTGTCCCAAATTTGGGGTGTTCACTTTGATATTAGTGATACCAATCTGTAGGGGTTCCACACTAAAGCTGATGTTCTGCATTGTTGCAAAAGGAATGTAGATTGCATGTCCAAAGTATGCAAATGGAGCATGAGAAAGTGTGAGTCTAGACTCCACGGGGAAACTAGAATCAACCCAACAATTTTGTGGGGGGGCCAGCTGGCAGCAAAAATAGGGTTCTGCTCCAATCCTATTAAGTGGGATAATCGCCCGGCACTTCATAGACTGTGATATAAAGTCAGCATAGTTCTGATAAAAGAGAAAAGGTGATTGCTTTACATCTCGAATAATACGTAGTTGACAGGTGTCTGCGCAGCGGATCACGGAGATCTCACCTCGGAAAGGATAGGAGTGAGTATTAAAGATCCATTTTGGCGCCGCGTAACTTTCTTGGAAGGCAATGTCTATCACACCCATTTCATCACTTCTAACTGCAAGATATCTGCTCCCGTTGAGCCTACAATCTCGGCTCATTTTTTGATCAATTTCATCCCGTGAAGTATCAAACGCTGCTAGCTTTACTGATGGGTATAGTAGCAGAAATCCAAATGCAACCATGACTAAAACCGGAACATACCCAAGCCTCCACTGTAGCAGAGACATGTAGAGTATCCAGTCAAGCAACGAAGCAAACGCGAACCCAAGTAGCATATATGCCAGAGTACAGGTGTAATTTGTAGGTGGATCCTGCGGGTTGATGTGTCCCAAACTTGTTATATCTCTGATATAAGTCCGACCGCCGACGACGACCAAATGGATCCTGACCATGTTGCCATACACGGTCAATTTGGTTTCTGAAAATCTATGTTCAGGAACAGCCCTGGAGGCTTCATTCTTGGCGCATAGCTGTGTAGCTGTTTTCATGACATATAGAAGACGTCCAATGTCATACGTGAGGATTTCGTCCCAAATCTCAGATGGTAGCCGGCTTATCAGCCGCTTCAGCTCTACCCGTGGGTCGGCCCTGGTAGAGAGGCTGTTCTGTGAAAGAATACCGGAGGAAGGCGGGAAGAAAGCACCATCTCTGCTTGGAGGAAGTGTAGGAGAGAGAAAGGTTGGCTCGACCAAATCAATCAAAGTATAGAGTTGCAAAGGTGAAAGGGCTTCAACAAGCTTGAAGCACCTCCAGTGAATAAGGAATGATCTTTGCGTGTAAGCAAGTGCGGGATAGGCTTCAATAGGGCTTAACCGAAGGTCTTGTATCATTATCACAGAGTGCCGTTTAAGCTGCCAGTCAGTGGGGGAGAAAAGATTTGCATATGATGGGTGCAGAGGGAGTATATAAAACCAACCCAGCTCCACTTCGACATCCTGCTGGCATAGTGGGCATGGAGGAGAATAAAATCCCTTCATTCTGAATTGAAGTCACATTTGCAGTGTGGGATAGAGGGGGAGACCATGAGTCCAGGACGCATGAACATGTTCACTTGCCATCAGGGTAGCACAAAGGTTGCTGGACAACGTTGAGCAGGTTGATGACTAAGGAATGAACAGCCAGCTGCTATGCAAGCTGGCAACAGGCCAGGAAAATATCATTCCGTTGATTTCCCTTGATAATTTCTACAGAAGGCACAATCTTCAGCCACCGTGGTGTTCGTTGACTGAAGGCCGTGGCCCCAATGGCGACCACCAACCAGCGAGGTCCTCAAAAACAAGTAGTTAAAAGTGGCCAGAGTGGTCGGCGGGGTTAGCTAAAAAATAACTACGGAGTAGTCAGCTTCCTGAAGCGCCCACTTGGGTTTGACGGCTTTTTTGAAGAAGTGGCATGGAAGAAGATATTAGTTATTCTTCAATGAGATTTCAGAGTTCATTTTCTAACTACCAAAAGAGACTTTTGATCTGTCCAACATAAATCTCCCACGCAACGATGCCGACTCAGCTGGATAAAGCATTGAATTCAAAGGTATGGAGTAGAAACATTGCCCCCTTCCCCCTGGATTCCCTAAGTAACGTGTCCTCCTACTATAGAACTTCTTGCTCGGTGAATCTGACAACACTCTCTCATTCCGTTACATGTCTAATTTTTTTGGACCAAAGGGTTCGCTGGAATTGTAACTGCAGCCGCAGCATGGAGCATCTGGGGGGGCGAGATGTTCCCGGCGGAAGCTGATCCGACAGGCAGTAAGTGTGCCTGGCAGCATGATTCTATCGAGAAGGCATAACATAACCGGGCTCACTTGTACGTAGGTCCAGAATCCTGGACGACCGAGGAATTAAAGAGGTGGCTCCGAGCGGTAAATACAGTATCCCCGCGCGCTCCGGAGTTGACAAAGGCACGAAATACTTCTTTACGATCGCTGATTTCTCGTCCATTTCACAGCGTGGTCTCCTTCCGAGTGACAAGCTAACACGCCATGAGCTGCTCGAACGAGTTCAAGTAAATATGCGCCCGTCACCAGCGTCGTGATCCGCCCCCTGGGTTGTTGTTGTTCCTCCTCGGGCGGTGGTGTTATTTGTAATTTTGATAACGATCGTGCTTGGTTCATTCTTCAAATTTCTCGTTTTGCATTGAGTTTTTAAAAATGTCAGCGTTGCTTTCTAGCAGATGGTGCCCATTGGGTCGAAAAGCGCATTTTTTGTTGGGAAACTCGATCAACCGGAAAGAGATAACATCCGACGTTTCGTGTTTGTTCACAACCTCGATAGGTCGCTTCCAACCAGCTTCCACATAGATTGTAGTATATTATTAAACGACCAGCCGGAAATTCTGGCTCTGGATCAGCCAGTGTTTTTTCCCTCTTCCCTTGAACCCGCCCTCATCCTGAGGGTTGGGCACCAGCACAAAAGTTTCACTAAAGCCACGATTTGGCGCGTCAAAGGATTCCTTGCCCTCCCCAAATCGAACGTAACCGCTCACGAGCACCAAGATTGACATATTCCTAGCACCTGCTGCCCCACTGGTAGATCTCCCGCCGGTGTTTGGTGCCAATCCAACCGCCGTTGGAAAGTCCGGGTTAAGCACTTGACAATCATAAGACTGGATTTCATAATGCGTAGGAGGCATCTGATTCAGGAATATATCTTGGACGGAGGCGCCATCGGGGACGGCATTTCCGTTGAATAGGATCGAGGTCGTGGGTTTGGAGTAGAAGCTCGATATGCTCGGCCTCGAAGACTGAAGCGCCCTGTAGAAGGACAGGACGAAATCGGTCGTAGCTGCAAAAGCATCATTCACGAAATGTGAGCCATAGCTTCAGACCTAGCAACGGGGGACGGGCGGGACGAGAACAGAATGCACCTACCATCGGTCGAGACTTTTGTGAGCGTATCTTCCGACGCCGTAGCCATGTCGGAAATCGCGGAAAAAGAGGCCTCGCAGGGAAGCCAATGTCGAAAAGCTAGAAATATACAGACCGAAGCCCAACTGTTGGATCGTTCACGGTTTGAATTGTTGGTATGGGCTGGCTGCCTAGCTCTTTGTGGTGTTGATAGAAAAGAAGGAAAAAAGGGAAAATGAAGTTCACCGGTTTATCATTTTTAGCCCACAAGATTTCTTCGGCGGGAGAGTCGAAACCGTTTTCCTTTCCACCCACACATCTTCTTCTCCAGCAACGAAACCCCAAGCGGAGATGTTGGACTTTGGATTCCGCGCGTTGCCGCGAATCTCGAATATTTCCAGAACCCCCAGAAAGCCTTGGGTACGTGCTCCGAGTCGACGCACCATCCCGCTGTTAACGAAGCGCGGCGTCGCATCATCCACCAGTTCTGCTCGACGGAAGCCATACTATGTTACAACCCCGATATTCTATGTCAACGCCTGTGAGCCCTCCTGTAGCTGAATTGAGACGAGATCTTTAGAATATGACTATGCTGATCTTCTTCAATGCTAGCGCCACACGTCGGACACCTGTATACACTAGTTTTGGCGGACATCTTGAAGCGATGGCAAGTTCTGCTTGGCCATACCGATACCAAATTGCTTACAGGAACAGATGAGCATGGGATGAAGGCAAGTGATGGTAGGGGCTGTCCGCTAGGCTCAAAGTCCATTAACGCGACAAGACGCAGATTCAGCAAGCCGCCGCTGCACACGGCCTTGAGCCGATTGAGCTATGCGATCAGAATTGCCAAACTTTCAAGGTATCGACTATTCCGTAGGCGCACTTCGGGGCCGCGCTGTCTCTAACTTGTTTGTCAAAAGGACCTTGCGCTGAAGGCCAACGTTCAATATGACCACTTCATTCGAACCACCGACCCGGAGCATCGAGATGCAGTGCAATATTTCTGGGTGAGCGTCTGAAAATACATCCGGGAAACGAAGTTTGACTTATGTAGACTAGGAAATGCTCAGCCATCGCGGTTATATCTACACAGCAAAGCACGAAGGATGGTACTCCGTGAGCGATGAAACGTTTTATCCCTCCAACGCCGTCCACGCGACCCTTGACCCGGCGACCGGTCGCAAAATAATGGTATGAGGATATTGGGCGCGGGTTCAGTAACAGAGAGGCTAACGAGCCCGACAGTCGACAATCGAGACAGGCAAAGAAGTAGAATGGTCCTCGGAGACCAATTACCATTTCAAACTCTCCGCGTTCAAGGATCGGCTGCTCGACTTTTACCGTGAGAATCCAACGTTTATCCGCCCAAAACAGTACATGGACAATATTGTTCAGTCGGTCTCCGCTGGGTTGACAGATTTGTCAATTTCACGACCCGTCCAGCGCCTGACATGGGGCATCCGTGTCCCCGGTGATGAAACTCAAACGATCTACGTTTGGCTTGATGCTCTGGTCAATTATCTAACGTACGCGGGGTACCCTTTTACTCCCGGTAAAGAAAACCAGAGTATATGGCCAGCGAATGTGCATGTGGTCGGCAAAGATATCCTTAGGTACCTGCTTATTCCCACACAGAGCGAATGTTTCTCCAGGGCTGATGTGACGCTTAGGTTCCACTGTGTCTATTGGCCAGCATTCCTCATGGCTCTAGATCTTCCTCTACCCCGGCAAGTTCTGTCTCATGCCCACTGGACGATCGGCCGGGAGAAAATGTCCAAGTCCACTGGTAACGTTGTAAACCCGATGTATGCGATAGCCCGCTTCGGGGTTGATCCACTTCGTTTCTATCTTGCGCACGACGGGGGACTCTCTGACGATGCCGACTATGAAAACGCTTTTGTGACTGAACGGTACAAAAAAACACTGCAATGGGGTCTGGGAAACTTGACTAGTCGGCTTGTCAGGTCAAAGAAATGGAACGTTCGAAGTTGCATAGAATGGGCAGCAAACGGTAAGCTTTCGCCGCCGTCAAACGCCGATCGAAAGCACCAAGCGGTCTTGGAAGGGGTTCGCGACGTTACAAGATCCTGGATGGATGATTTGAACCCGCGCAAGGCCGTCGAGAGCGTGATGGGCATTATTCATGAGGTGAGTGACACCTAACGGGGCACGGTGAAACTACTCGGCGTTCTGACTTGTTATATCAAAAAAACAAAACAGACAAATAAATACTTTCAGGAGTCCAGCCCCTGGTCTCTGGCCGAGCAGTCGGACAAGGCCGCACCCACTGAAGTGAGCCGTGTGATATACAACACAGCGGAATCCTTGCGAATTTCCGGGATTCTCTTACAACCGTTCATGCCAGAGAAATCGGCACGGCTTCTTGATATGCTTGGCGTTGCGGGGAGCCCTGAGAAGAGATGTTTCGAAGCAGCGACCTTTGGCGCGGACAAGGACTACGGTGTACCGCTGGTGGAATTGAAAAGGGGCACAGAAGCGACCCTCTTTCCTCCTCTGCCAACTGAAGATTAGAAAACTCGCTTTCTCTCTGGCGCGCCAAAAGACCCGGTCCACTGGTGTTCATTCTTGTTATCTTCCATTCCACAGAAGGATCTGAGCATCATGACCATTTATAAATTATCTGTGGCAGCATCCTTTTTTAAGGTGCTTTATCTTGGCTGATTGTGGTCCAATTCCGTAACTCTATACTCCATAACTGCCTCCTGCTGTCATGTGTGCGTTGATATTTTTAGCGTCCAGTTTGGCTTTCTCCGGATGCTGTTTGTTGTTTGTTCACCGAGCTGGAAGACAAAAGAGCAAGAGAACGAACCGCCATGTCGGCCGACACAGGATCTAGAACGGGTTGGTTGGGTTGGGTTTCCGCTTAACCGCCAGTTGTGTTTTTTTCCTTTTTCTATTTTTTATTTCTTTTTATTTATTATTTTTTTACTTTCTTTTCTCCCAGTGATCCGGCGACGGGTTCGCCGGCAAACCAAAGGCTGGCTTTTCCGACGGGAAACTCCAGGAACCGCAAAGGCGGTGGGCGCGGGAAACTCCAGGCCGGGCCCAGCAGAACCGGCAAAACTTGGACTGTATGACGGGTCTTTCCATCATCGAACGACGAACCCCCGGGAATACACAACAAAAAAAGACTCCTCCCAAGGTGGAACACTTCTGGACAAGAGGATCTTGTTGTACCGGGATGAATCACAGTATTCTTGGATTGTCTTTTTGCCCTTCTGTCGTCTGAACCCCGTGATGTACCGTTTCATTTCTATGTCTCATGAATCCACTCTATTTCCGACAATAGCCAAATCTTCCCTGCCCGTTCTGGGTCCCTTGGATCTCCCCCGTATATAAACTAGCCAGAATGCCGGCATTCATGGATTGTCTTGATCCTGATATAAACATTCTCGGGCCTCTGGACCAATCCTGCAACCCCCGTGGCATTCATTTTTCTTGTCTGTCAAGTGGCCAACTCTTTCCTCTATAGTTACCTGGCCAGGGTGTACATCTTTCTATATATCTTTTTCTTTTTGCCTTCCCCAATTGTTGTATAACTAGATAAATAGACAATTTATTTTCTTAATCCCCCCCC
>LJPK01000422.1:17836-34047 GCA_001430945.1 Amauroascus niger
CCCCCCCCAACTCTCTCCTCTTTGACCCGAAAAACATTCCATTGTCACCTTATTCGAACTTGAACATCATCCACCGTCCCGTTCACAATGGGTAGCTTCGAAGACCACCGACAGCAGAGAAAGCCCAAGCCATGGATTGAGACTCCGTTGATAGAGTCGGCTTCCTTGTCGCAGGCGGCAGGATGGTATGTCCCTCCGCCGGAATGTGCCCCCAAAAAAAAAAGGAGCCAACTGCTAATGCACGCCTTTGTAGTCGCATCTTTCTCAAGCTCGAAAATCTCCAACCCAGCGGTTCATTCAAATCACGGTATGTCTTTGCTTCCGTCCCACCCCACCCCCCTCCTACAAGCAACTCAAAACTAAAAACCGTGCCATGTTCAGAGCCATTGGCAATCTCGTCCTCTCATACGCCTCTGATCCGGCCAACCACGGCAAACAACTGAGCTTCTTCATCGCATCAGCCGGAAACGCAGGCCTCGCTGCCGCTTTCGCTGCCAGCGCACTCTCCATCCCTTGCACAGTCTGCGTGCCCGTCACCACGAAACCAGTCATGGTCAGCAAACTCCAGGAAGCCGGCGCGACGGTCGTGCAGCAGGGGGCCAATCTCGACGAGGCCTCGACCGCAATGCGATCCATCATGGACTCGCTCCGTGGACGGCCCGCGGACGGTGACGGCGCGCCGGTGGTGCCGATTGCGTTGCATCCGTTCGACCACGAGCGAATCTGGGAGGGCGTGAGCACGATGGTCGACGAGCTCGCGTACCAGATGCCTCCGCGCGAGGACACCCCCACGGGCGAATTCGAGGACGAGGCGCTCCCCATTGACGGTATCGTCTGCAGCGTCGGCGGCGGCGGGCTGATGAACGGCATCATCATGGGCATTGAACGCCAAGAGCGAATGTACGGCAAGGCTCGGGCGGGCTCCACCTACGGCAACTCCACCGAGAAGCGCAAGGACATTCACATCATCGCAACCGAAACCCACGGCGCTGACGCCCTGGCTCAAGCTGCCGCCAAACGCTCATTGGTCTCGCTTCCAGGCATCACGTCGCTTGCTACGTCCCTCGGCGCGGTCCGCGTCGCTCAGAGAACATTGGACAACACGCTCTACCCGCCCCCCGGCGTCAAAGTGCAGACGCTTGTGCTACATGATGCAGACGCCGCCAAGGGCGTGTTCAAACTGGCCGATGAGCAGAAATTGCTTGTTGAATTAGCGTGTGGTGTGTGCGTTGAGGCCGCGCTTGGGCCGACATCATGGGGAGTTAAGAACCGGGTGAATGGCGCCCAGAAGGCTGTCAACAACGTGAGCGATTACGGAACGGAGGCCACAGAGACTCAATCATACCTTCGCCGAATGATTCCCAACTTCAATTCAAAGAGCCGCGTTGTGATCGTTGTATGCGGAGGCAGTAACGTCTCACTGCAGATGGCTGGAGAATGGAGACAAAAGCTTGATGAGGGATGGGGATCTGAAAATGCCATCCTTGCGTGACGAAAACAGAACCTTTTTGAGATCACTTGTACCCTTTACTGCATTTGCGCCCGGTTTTTGCTGCTATGCTTTGTTGGTTCTTTTTATACGGTGTGTATTCTGGCGATGGGGACGTACGGCGTTGACTAGGGATGGTGAAAACCCTGATTCCAAAATATGTCAAATGTTTTCTTTGAGTTGCAACACAAAACAGGCTTCACGATAAAAACGCCCATAGAGATAGTTAATGATCGGTTTTTTAGACAAGTGCCTGTCAATATCCAAAATAGAAATATCAAAAATCAGTAATTTTCAATTGCTTGAATCCGGTAATCCCAATAATTCTTCCGGATGGGATCGTACTGCTCCTTCAGCAAATTCAACATCTTGACGGCCTCCGTCTTACATCTCGCAGCCTCCGTCGGCTCTGGGCCTTGACGGGCTGCTCCAGCGAGAACATCCGCAAGCCACTCCACCGCCAGGCTGCTTTTAACCTGATAGTCCACTGTCCCACCGTCTCCAACCTCCTCGGTGACAAGTTTGGAAGCAAACGGTTCCAACTCCGCCATCGGCCGGCCTGCCGCACGAAGCACCCCTCGCACATAAGCCCAGGGGCTCCGGTTCTCCGGGGCGATGACGATTTTACTCTTTGCATATTCAATCTCGGCGTCTACAAGGTCCTCGTCAGTGATGTCGAGTCGACCCCAGTTACCGCTCTGGTCGAGAGGATTCGGCACGCCAGAGTCAAGCTTGTCTCCGCGCGGCCCGAATTTCAGTGCCCAGCGATGGTTCCACGCCGAGTTGTTCCGGACGTCTGCGTCGATAAAGCATTCCACATCGCTTAGTTCGCGAGGGGAGTCCCAGAGGCCAAAATGTCGTACAAGCCAATGCCTGTATGTCCAGACGTGATAGTTTTTGGAGTCTAGGGCAAACATCTGACCCAGGAAATCCTGCTCCTCGGCCGGGAGATTGGGAAATGCCTGACGGTCGGACAGGACTAGTTGACGATGGTGCCTGTGGGAGGATGCCCTCAGTACAGAATATTCGCAAAGGAGGACAGCGAAGGAGGATGGAGTAGATACCATATCTGATAGTTCTTTAGATGTTTGAGAGAGATCTTGTTCAGCCATAAAATCTCCTCATGAAGATCCTTTTTAAGCGCCTGGATTATTTTTGCTCGATATAGCCTATACAGCCACTCGTCACTGGTCAGGGCAATGTCTTCATAGTGCAATTACGCGATGATAGAGCGCGTTTCAACCCGCCTTTTTTCTTTCTAAAAAAAGATATAACTAGGGAAGCAAGAACAGAATAACCCAAGGCCTCGCGAAAAGACATCGAGCTAGAAGAACAGTATGCCCAAAAATCGGCGGCAAAAAGTTAGAAAACATACCACACAGTGTAATGGGCCGGGTTCATCATGATCACATCGGCAGTCAGCTCGAGCGCTCTCTCCGACATCTCATTGGCAGCCATCACGGCTCTCAGATAGGCCGTGGCCTCGGCATAGTCTTCAGTATATGTGATTGTAGCGAGCGGACAAGTTACATTTTCAGCGTCGTTTGGACCAGCGCCAGAGTCCTGAGAGTAGTAGGCCGTGCCGTCGTCGAGGGGAATTGGGGTGACGGACGACCAAAGCGGAGAGGAGGAGTATTTGCTCATATTCACACAATGGGGATTCTTGCTTTCTTCTGATATAGTGAGAGAGAGAGAAAGAGAGATAGAGAGAGAGGGAGAAACAGCTGGGTTGATATAAACCTGAGGAAGGTTGTGTTTTCTCTTGGTGGGGTGGGCTGTTGGAGGGGGGGGAACCAACCTTTGGTGAAGTGTCGAAAGAAACAATGGGAGAGAGAGATCAAGGACAATAAATATGATATTCAGCCTGCTATTATTCTCTCCAGAGTTTATGCTATTCATCAAACCCGACTGACACCCACATCCCGCAAACAGGTGCGATCACTGCAACCATCAGTAGTTTAACTAACCCTTATCCTTCCTGTTATCCTCAGCCAAGGCTGCATTCGTCTTCATGGAAAGAATTGGACCATGCAAGTATGGGCCTAGTCACCCATCATATTTGTCTACATCCTAACATACTGGAAAAACTACAATACATATACATGCAACAAAGAACATATCCATTCCTATCCTCTCTCAACATGGGGAAAGAAAACCCAGAATCGTTCGCGACGGAGAAAAGCAATGCGGACCAGCCTGGAGATATTAAAACATAATAAGGCCCGAAAGAACTGGAATCATTAATACACATATTAAACTGATAAATGTAGAAGCAGCAGCAGACAGCTCATCGGAGCATCGCATCAGCTGAGGGGCCCGCGCCTCCAGAATTTCCATCCTTCGCGGACCTCGGGCACGCCCACGCCGACTAGCTGTTCAATGCCTTTGTTCCCCGCGGCGTTCTCGAATTTCTGTTGGTCGATCTCCTCGCCGCCCTCCTCGTCGGAGCCGTTTTTCAGGACCGCAGGCCAAAGAACTCCGACACCATGGCCACCTAGCGTGGTCTCATATCGTTCGTAGCCTTCCTCGTCTAATTGCTGCTCGAGACGTTTCAACGCTGTTGGCTCATGGTTTGTTACCAGGGTAATGGCGCAGCCACCACCCCCGGCACCTGTCAACTTCGTCCATCCAATGTTGTTATGGTCCACCAGTTCTCGAATGCGTTCTAGGCGGGGGTGAGACACGCCGAGGGAGATGAGGAGGCCGTGATTGATGCGAAATAAGGTCCCAAGATAGTCTAGAGTTTCCGGGGAATGTCTATCAAAATGTTCTGATGAAAAGAACTCATGTGCTGAGGTTGTGACTTGGTCGATGCCATCCAGTAGCGATTCTGTGATGACCGGATGTGCCTGCTTCAATGCGGCCACCTTGGCCACTTCGGTTGCCGTTGACCTAGATTGTCGAGAATTAACAAGCAAAAGTGGCAGCTCGGGGAATTCCAAGATCGGTATCACGGATGGTGGTTTAGAGTAGTCACCCCGCCGGAAAATAACCGCCTTCCCACCCGCTGCTACTGTGTTATCCACACCGCTTGGGTTTCCATGTATGCATAACTCTCCGACGAACGCCCAGCGGTTGATGCGCTCAATCTGCACCTCTGATTCATCAAATGGCTGATCTGGATGAGGTCCTGCAAGTGCGCGAATCTGAAGTAGCAAGGCAGAACTCAAGCAGACACACACACTTGCACTGCTCCCTAAGCCAGCACCGATTGGTATCGTCGACCGAAGGGTGTAGATGGCGCCGTGCGATTGGGGAGAGCCGAGCGAAAGATAGAGGTAGAGGAAAGCACTGGCCGAACCCTGGTGGACTTTTCTCACGTCGGGAGATTTTTCCAGCGAAACATCTGCGACGTGAGGCTTTATTGCCTCCAGCAGATCACAATCGAGGGAGGTGACGCGATCGTAGTAGAATTTTTTTTTAGATGGGTGGTTGAAGACGTCCCAAGGAAGGGAATCGATATCCCAGGTATGGTCTAAGCCGATGTCGCGGAAATTCAAAGTAACAACGCGACGTGATTTCGACAAAGTCGTTACAAGGAGGTATGATCGGAGGGAGATGGCAGCAGCCATAGCTTTCTTGCCGTGCACAACTGCATGTTCGCCAAAGACGATGACCTTTCCAGGGGCCGAGACCATGAACGGAGGAGCCATAGGGGAGGATGGCTTTCGCGACCCGTTCGGTCTTCTGATCGGGCTGCGGGACTGTTGCGAGTCCACAGAGAGGCCATCTCCGCCGAACTGGCTTGGGGAGGGAGTCGGCATTCCGTCCGAGCTTTCCGTCATTGACTCTTCGTTGTGACCAGTGCTCGAGCGAGACATCTCGCGACGCGTTCTTAGAGACAAATTGCCCTGACCAGCGCCTTCATCAACAACGAGAGTGGCTACCTTTCGTCGCCCATTGCCCTTTTTGCTTCGAATGCTTCCACCCTTTTTTCGCTCCATCTATGCCAGCCTGTCCCGTCTGTCCCGTGTATATATATGTAAAAACAACAGTTCGGCGCGGAGAGAAGTACGAGATGGCGTTACACGGAGAGAAGCGTGACTGGGGAGGATTGAAAAGTCGGGGATGCAGTGAGACCGTTGGTAAGTATTCAGCGAGCGAGAGGGGGACAGAGAGAGAGGAGAGAGAGAGGAAAAAAAGGAAAGGGCGAATTCAGCTTCGGAATTGCCGGGATTGAAGTCAATCAAAGCACACGCGTAACTAACTAACTAATCAGAAGCACAGGCACCAGTCCATCCCCCTTGCGTTGAGGCCTGCCATTTCTCTCTCCCCGGGCAGTGGTTGGAAAATGGAACTTCAACTTTTTGCTGCTTCGTAGTTAACTCCCCCCCAACTTTTTGAACTAGTTAACTAGTCAGTTACTCCGTAACCAGTCAGTTTTAATTAACTTCAGCTTGACCTTGAGGAATGCCACAGCACTGAGCCTAATATAGACGCGCTAACCAGATCGAGGTAGGGCGTCTTCACAGCAACAAGAAATCTATCTATCAGCTCCCACAAATCAGATGTCTTTAATTAAGAATTGCTAAAACATATCAGGGTATTAATATAATTTTTTATCAGGCAAAAATAAAATCGAAATATAAGAAGAATTATGGCCGGATCTGAGAAATGAGTACAGAGAATCTTAACCGTGAAAAGCAATCTCCAGTAAAATGTAACAGTTTTCCTGTATCCGAAATAACGAGAAAATCCAACACTCAGAAAGGAGCGCACATCCAATGGTGTCCAGTTTGAATATTGTATGGGCTCGATATCAATGAATCTCACTTCGAGATTCGCAGGATTATAGACAATATTTCGAAACTCAAAATCTTGATGAATAAATCCCGAGTCTAGACATTGCTCCAGCTTACATGTGGCGCGCATGTAGAGAATAAACTTGCTATTCTCGTCTTGTGGGGGATTTTCAAAGTTCTTTGAACCGCAGTCCTCTAATAATAAGCCAGTTTCATCTCGAAAGGTTCCCACTCCATAGCAAATTGGAATGCAGTGACCTTGTAAGTGCTTGAATTCTTCATATATTTTCAGCTCAGTTGTTGCTGAATATTCGCTGCGTTCCTCACGCTCGTCTGCTGGCCGATTTGGTTTGAAGATGTATTTCTTGCCGCTGTTCATCTGTATGTGAAGGACACGTTGTTGAATATCCCCAGCAGCAGATTGCACATCGCTTGGAAGTAAGGATGGAAATCTAGCTAAATACGGAGTATGTTAGTGTGCATCTCTTCAAAGTATAGTTATATAGCATCAACAGAATGACTTACAGATCATGATTGTTTATTGATCAACTTTTCGCATATTAACACTGAGGTCACAGAATCTAAGTTAAAAAATTTTGTGAGAACTCTTGAGTCTTCTATCACCAAAACTAATGTAACTCGCGTAGCACAACACATCTGATGAGGAAAATCACATGGTTTTCTTTTTTGGCTTTCTGTTTGCTTCTTTCTGCAGCAAGTAATTTTAATATGACATTAATGACACCATCTCTGGTATACTGCATCTATTAATCTTGTAGTCCATTGATACACTTGTTCTTATGGCTTTGTGTTTCCTGGGCTCCATGTCAACAAAAATGGTTAGATGGGCTCCTCCACATGTCTTCAAGAAATTAGTTCATCCGCTATGGCAGAAAGCAAGTGAGCGTAAAGAACCCCAATGACAACAGTCGGAATCCACAATGTGGAGAGAATAACAAACGACTTAGTTCAAATAAACATAGAGAACCTGATAAAAATAGGCTGTTTTGATCGGCAGTACCTGCACCATCCACTTTCCATATGGCTTGGCTGGCTAATAATCTTCAACGCAAAACAGCACAATGCTCAGCTTTAAGTGCTCTAATTGCATGGGGATGGCAAATCAGGCCTCATATAACTAGAAATCCCCAACCTCTCTGGCTGCTGGGGCGGATTAGGTAGGTAGGTGGGTAGGTAGGAGAACCAGAGTTGACATTTAAAATCTTGAGGCGCGAGATCAATCAAATGGCCAATAACGCATGTACTCAGCTTTTTCCTCATCAGTCTCGGCCAATTGCTCCAATATCTGGGCTTTGAATTCTTCGAGGGCAGCTTTGCAATCATTGTATCGCTCTTTTTCGATGAAGCCTTTGTCCGGCCACAGATCGCCCATGCTCTCCTTGACCTCCGCAGCAAGATCGGTTCCTGCTACTGCACCGTCGCTATCCAACTTGATGCGCTCGAAATCTGCCTCCGAAAAGTGGAACGGGAATGGGCTGTTGCCAGTGACGACAGGAAGGTCCGGCCACGTGTCCTTCAGATCGACCAGAAGCGATTGGAAGTGTGACTCGCCGTATTCGAACATACGATGTGCAAGAAATATTAACCCATAGGCTGCCGTCTTTCGGAATTCGACTACTCGATACAGGTCTGGGTTTTTGGCATTCATGAGTTTCCGCCATCCGATGAACAAGTTTTGGACGCTATACTCGCGCACAGCTGCAGATCGTTCTTCTAAGGAAAGCCCAGAGAGTTTTGGCCTTGGTACCAGGTCGAGCGTCTCAGGCTCAAGGCCATCCCAGTTGAGGAAGGCCGGATCGGGATTGTGATTGAAGAGGGGCGAGATGTGGCAAGACTGCCAGTCGATGATACCCGTGATCTTTTCGGGGTTATGTGGATCTACAAAAATGTTGTCATCATGCAAATCATTATGCCAGAGGCACCGATTAGTTATGGCAGTGTCCTTTGGGATAAGGGCATCGACAATGTGTCGGTACCAAGCTAAAGCAGTAAGCTTCTTTTCCGTGTCTGGTTGATAGAGCTTTGGACCACAGAATAAAGCAATCTGTTTGGGGGGTTTCAAAGATTGGACTGCCTTCATCTCTCGCGTTCCGACGGCTTGCAGATACTGCGTTAGAGAAGTCCCTACACAACTTGTCAGCGGCTGCACGAAGGTGATATGGGCACCGACGTACATGGCCCTCTCTCAATATCTAAACCCGATCGGCCCCCATCAATCCAATCCCGGCCTGTAGCCGGGCCAATAGCAAACTCCGAATCCTTGACAGCCTTGCCATTCTTGACGTAGTGGCTGCCTACTGGTGACTGCACGTCTCCCGCGTAGTATAAGCTGCCGTAATGCGAGAATGAAACGCTAAGCCATTGCTTCTGGAGACGTGTCATGGCAAGAAGCACTTGAAGCTTCTGGGTTAGTTTCATCGCGGCCCAGACTTGAGACAGCGGGACACCTTCCATCTTATCCATAATGATAAATTCAGCCCCAACAGGGTGTGATTGTGCTCGCGAGTTCCATGAGTGGACACGAGGCGCTGGTGTGCCAAGAATTTTTCTGGCCTCTCAAATCAGTGTTAAATAGCAAGACTCGGTTGTTTGATGGGAAGGTTTTAGGGATAAACTTACAAAGTCCATCGTGGCGACTTCGCTAGCCGTGGTAAAGTGTGGAACGCCAGCATTCGGGTTCGGTACCTTGGCTACGACTTCTTGACCACCTTCCATAGACATGAGGAATGCTTTGTTGAACATGCCGTCGGGGAATTTCTTGATGGAAACGCATTGAGTGGCACCAACCGAGTCTGCCGCAACTCTTGCAAGCTTGTTCAAGTCGAATCTAATCTCTCTCTGTCGAAGATTCTCCGCCTCATCTACGATAAAGCGGCCACGTGTGAATTTGAAGAATTCATCGTTAGAATTCCAGTCTGCTATGGATCAGTGACAAGTCGAGTTCGTGCTCAGAGAGAAGCATGCTTATTTACCTGTCGGGGAAGAGCCCATGTTGGCGGTACAGTGATCATAGGACAACGTTGGAGCTTTCGAGATTGAGTGGCAGCGTTGCTTCTTCGGTCGTAGTATTAGATTGCACCAAAGACGCGCGGATGGGGGTCGACACATATTTCATCAAATGTAATGGCTCTGATGATGTGAGAGCGCGTAAATAACTAGAACTTGATGCGAACATCAGATTGCCCTCATTTTCCCGGTATGGTCCAACCTAGATTCGTTTGTTGACATACAGAGAGTACTGCTTTCAAGCGAAAACCGAAAAGCCGCAAGCAAATCTGCTTACTCATTAACTAACCAGTTAGTGACCATTCTCCTTTCTTTGATGACTTTTAATTGGGCTGTAACAACTTTTATTTCATAAGGCAACATTATCCTCCGGTAACTCCACCGAAGTTTCCACAAGATAGTTTCATTTGCTTGCCTTCCATGATCAGGGTTGGATCGGTCAGCTGTGTGATGAAATGCATGTTTTCGCTCCGCACCAAACGAGCCCGACTCCCTGTATCCTGCTCTGCCTCGCTCATTCCCCAGCAGGAACTTGTTGACGAGGAAGTTGCTCCAGCTTATAACCCCAAAGACTTTTACCCAGCTAGGCCAGGGGAGGTCCTTGCGAAGCAATACCAGCTGCTGGTGAAACTCGGCTGGGGAACACATTCAACTACATGGCTCGCGAAAGATATCAGGAGGTAACTATGCACTGTGCTCCAGCCGTGCCATGGTCCGATCACGGTGTTTTAAGACGCTAACAAAGGCTGACTTACATATATAACTAGATACAGATGGCAGTCAGAACATTTGGTAGCAGTGAAAGTAATAAATTATCGCGGTTCCAAAGATGCGCACCATGAGCTTGACATCGAGGAACACATCGGACAACAAAACCCAACACACCGCGGCCGTGGAATCATCCGAACCTGTTTTGACACCTTTGAAGTGACCGGTCAAGAAGGAAGCCATCTATGTCTGGCATACGAACCGATGCGGGAGCCGCTTTGGATTCTCCAAAGGCGTTTTGTAGACAAGAGACTCCCTCTCCCACTTGCAAAAGCATATCTGCTCATTCTCCTAGCTGGCCTTGACTACCTCCACTCGGAATGCGGCGTTGTCCACACTGGCAAGTTGCCCTAATTATCAAACCTCGGGAAATGAAGCACTGATATTCATTATATTCACGTATCTTTTCAGACTTGAAGCTGGAAAATATTCTGATGACTTTTGAGAACGAAGACGTTCTCCCTAACTTCGTTAAGAGGCAGGCTAGCCTGCCCATGCATCACAAAACTGATCCAACAACTGGCCGCACCGTCTACCGCTGTCATAATGACTTCGGGTCGCTGGACTGGAGAGGATTAAGGAAAATGATACCGAAAATTGTGGATTTTGGGTTAGCGACTCGCCTCAAGAGTGACAACGCAGGAGGACAAGCGGGGAAAGAGGTCGGTCTTCACCCAATACAACCCGACCATTATCGTGCTCCGGAGGTTATCCTTGGTTGCGGATGGGATTCTAGTGCGGATATATGGAATTTTGGTGTCCTAGTAAGAAATACCAGCTTCCAATCTGTTCATCAGGCTTGCATATGCAAGGGGCATATCTTCCCCTGACCTGTTTTTAAGCTCCTCACTCACTCTGTTTGCGGTAGACTTGGAATGTTATTGACCGCACAGATCTATTTCATCAAGTGCATGATGCTCAAGGTTGTTACGACGCCAAAGCACATTTAGCAGAAATGATTGCACTACTTGGCCCACCTCCAAAAGAGTTAATTGCACGGTCGAATACTATGGCACAGTACAAATGGCCCAATCCGATTATGACTGAGACAGGTAGACCATGTGGAAACGGACGAGAGTACTTTGGTGGGCCTTTTTTCGATGAAGAAGGTACGCAACACAGATACATAGGGTTGTTGACAGTTTTTTTTTCCCTGCTGACTATTAATTTGGGCAGGCGGTTTCCTTTATGGCGATCTAATACCAACCCGAAAACTTGAAGATACAATCCCGTGTCTAGATGAAAAAGAGAAATTGGCCTTCCTGTCTTTTGTTACTCGTATGCTAGCTTGGCTTCCAGAAGAGAGAAAGACAGCTCGCGAGTTAATGGACCACCCATTCCTTGCTGATGTTGCCGAATGATTTGGCATAGGGATGCCCCGTGGACTTGGGTAACCAGGTATTCAGGAGAGGCTATGAAAGGCCATGCATGACTATCGAACATGATTAGTGCAAATAAGACATCAAACGCGGTTCTAAAACAACAGCCATAGTATCATACTTTCATATCTAGTGAAGAGTGGTGATTTTACGCCCTTGTGCAGGCAGGGTGGACAAATTGATAGTCCAGGAGTTTAAGAAATATCTAATGTGGCTCTCACCCCAGCACACACACCAAATCTATCTAGAGGTTTGCAGACATTTTTCCTGCTAGTGGGCCAATCAATAAGAGCTGATTTTACTGCTGGATTTCCCAATTGGGAAAGTGGTGAGACCTAACTAGCCCCAATTCAAGATTGAACCGCTAATCCAGATTTGGTTTAGCCTAAATTAGGTACCAAGAAAGCTTGTTCTGTAAATATAGCCAATTAGAGCACACCAAAAAGTAAACAATGCCCCGCCAATTAGCAACACCCGAAAATCTCACGGCAAAAATGCTGTCCAAAGTATATACTAAGGTCTAACGATGTATGTACCCAAACCGAAAATGATCTCTCAAGTCACATAAAAATCACAGATTCATCGTCACAGTCATGCTGTTGCTATGCACAAGCAAACAAGGTGGCAGGCCGCTATACAAAACCTCTAAATCGCTCAAGTACTCCTGGCTCGCACCCGGATCCTGGCAGGTACCCTCTACCGGAGACGGGAGTGTTGTCAGGATTACCGCTGTCTTTTCGCTCTGCGCCTTCATCAGCTCATTCACGATGAGATGCTGTGCACGACGCGGCAGGTCATTGAATGAAAGAGGGACGGAAGCCTGCGATGGGAAGCCGGAAGCACGGTCCTCCTGGGCACTCGATTCCAGTCGTCCCGGCTGGTTGGCAGCAATGGCCCGCTTGTAGATGGACGCAGATCCCCGTGGCCTAGGCCGTCCTGATTCTGTTGCAGCAAACATGATCGATGGCCCCGTTCCCTCCTCCGTCGCAACCCTGGTTTCCGGTATGGGAGACGAAGAAAACCTCGCAGTCGAAGATGTCCTGACGATACCAACTCTGTCCCGGGGCGACGCAGTCCCCTCAGTCTTCACCCTGCTGATGACTGGGTGCGCAGAGCCAGAGGCGGTTAAAGCTTCCGTGCCAGAGTCTTCCGAATCTGTCACGGCGGACTCTGATGCAGATCCTGCACGGCGTTTTCCCTGGTCGATGCGCGGCTTTCTAGAACTTCCAAGCAGTCCTGGCTTCGAGATTTCTGCAGGTGGTGTCGGCTCATCTGCCATGTCTTCCGCATCAGCGTCCTCGTCCTCATCATCAGCTTCACTCATATATGGCTCCATATCGGTGTCCTCATTAGAAGACGACTCGTCGCTCCCATCAGAGTGATAGTTCACCATAGAGTCCAAAAGGCGTTGGGTTTGCATGCCCAAACTGAGGGCCATCCCACCAATACTTCCCATAGACTTTCTCCTCCGGATTGACTCAATGAAATTCTGCAGTGGCCGGTTTTCACGGTCCCCTTGCGGACTTCGTTGTAGTCGGGAAGGTTGCCCCGATTTGCCCTTTGTCCGACGATCATGTTCACCCTTTCGAAACTTCTGGATGTCTTGCCACCAGTCTTCACCTTCCAAGACCTTTTCAATTTGTGGCGCGTCTGCCAAAGCAGACTGGTCTCCATTAACGATAATCCTATATGATTTGAGATCTCCGTTCGCGAGCCAGAACACAAGCACTTCGGCTTCAATCCGTAACTTCTCTAAGAGCGTTGCAACCCGCCCACGCTCTTCTTCAACGTCAGTCTCATACTCCACAAATACCGCCACTCTCACCTTGTAGGAATTATTCCACGACGGGACTGTATGAAGGATACACCCCAACTGTAGGATGAGTGTATACGTGTCAAAATTAGTAGTCACGATATTTTGACTGCTGAAGCATCCCTCGCTGGAGATCTCTGCTGACATTTGGATCGGCCAGAGGTCTATGTACCGTTTAGTTCCTTGCCGTTTAGGGCCAGGTAGCTCCAGGTCCTCAAAACCTCTGGCAATGGCAACATTGATCCGAAGTTTGAAAAGGAGGTCCTCTAACACGGTGACATAACTTTGTACACCCATAGGATAGTTTTGACCAATCGCGCCCAATCCGGATGCCGGGCGTTGCCGAGCACCTCCCTGTGCTGATAAGACGTCGCCTCTCTCGACACTGCGTTGCTCGCCATTGCGGCGGAATTGATCAATCACGACGATGTTGGGCCTCATACCGCCCAAACCTGAGTTAAGGACGACGTTCCTGATACCCCATTCGATCGTCGGAGCTACCGTAACGTTGACAAACGCTTTGACTTTAGAGTACTCAACGAACCTATTCCACAACGTCTGTTCCCTTCTTGCTTCAGGTACCGCACCGGCAAATTCTTTGGTAACGATAACCCGGCCGAGTAGGAACAATCCACCCTTTTTTAGCGAGTTGCAGAAATGTATCATCTTGTACTGCGCCTCGAAGTTATCAACAAATAGGAGCACCTGAGGCCGCCAAAATTTGACGTGTTCCGGACGGAGTCGCAGCAAATATTTCCGGACCTGATGGTATATCAAGCTCTGGCTGACATCACCCCATGATTTCGGGGGAGTGGTATAGTGGATAAGGAGAAACAGCAATACCAAGACGCAAAGGCAACCTGTCGCATATACGCCATTAACGAAGAACATGCTAACGCCACTAACTAGCGTGCCAGCCAGTGCCGTCCAAGAGTTGAAATAATGAAACGAAGGCCGAAAATTTGGCGCAGAACCGACTTTGAGCAAGAAACACGCTAGATTTGTGACTAAATATGTCATCAAATAAATCATGGTAATAAAAGAGGCGATTTGATTGATATCAAGCAGCATCGTCAACTGCGCGAGTGCAAAGGTAAAGATGATGGCAAGTATAGGCTCGTCGCTTTTCGATGTGCCTTTGGCAAACATGGAGATGCCCGGTATGAGGTTATCTCGGGCAATAGCTTGAAGGAGTTTCGCAGCGCCGATCAGACCCATTAGTGCTGAGAAAAAGGTGGTCGCAAATTCTCCGAGAACGATGAGACCCGCGGATATATTGATCTGAAATAGCCAATTAGCGAGAGCACGGAGGATGGATAACGAGGAACAACACATACATCTTGTATAATGTTAACATCTTTGTAGAAGGATTCTCTTGTCGCGGTAGACGCGATGGCCAGGATAACAATTGTGTATGTAACAAAGGTCAACCCGAGTCCCGAAAGAGTGCCCTTTGGGATGGATTGGCTTGGATTTTTCAAGTCGCCCGACATGCTCGCACCCCTGTGGCGTGTTAGCATGGGCGATAAACTAGTATAGTGCATGAGGAGAAACCATACGCAAATATTCCTCCTGTCGCAGGATATAAAATGCCAAAGAGATTTTGGAAAGTCTCCCTGGTTGAAATTTGGCTTCCTGCTGCCCCTTTGGTGAATCTTGGTTTCAAGTTGCTAAGTAATGTCGTTAGACTAAATCCAGTATATTCGATACCAAGCTTTGCGTTAGTAAACGGCTTAAGTAGGAGCGGCGACAGCGGAATACTGTATGTTGCCACCAGCAGTATTGCTAAAAGTCCGTTGCTGGCTCTGGCAAAGATCGAGCTCCCTGCTAAACAAATCGCAGTACACAAGACCAAAACTATTGTACCCCAGAGGTACTGCCACCAGAAACCTTCGAGGAGAAAATTGGACAAAGAGCCCGACACAGAACCAAAACTCTGGGTCAGACAATCAACCAAGCCAACAGCATTCATTCCTGTGTTGAAAACACAGCCAATATAAAACACAGTGCCGATTGAGCCTCCGAATTCAGGTCCCAAAGACCGGGAGATAAGGTAGTAGGCACCACCACCACGAACGGTGCCATTAGTTGCAATTGCTGAGATGGACATTGTTGTGACCAAATTAATCATATACGAGGCGACAAGCATTCCTATATATGTTGTAATCAGTAGTCGGCACTGGGAGCATGAAAAATCTTCTTCAAAGAGACTCACCCAATATTCCCAAGACACCACTTTGCCCAAGAATGAAGCCGAACCGAAGGAACATGAGGATACTCAGGACATTCAGGGTAGTAGGAACGAAAACGCCCGAAAACGTGCCCAGCTTCTTCCGTACTTCAGCCAAGTTGGGCGGCACCGGGCCTTTTTCTTTTCGGTCTAAGAATTCAAGCCTGCCAGTACGCTGGGAGGAAAGTGAAGCCCGCCTGATTCGGGCGGCGCTCTGCGTCCTCTGGGTGCTTCGACCGCCATTCCGGCTGATACTTCCGCGGCCGCGCGGGTTCGCAGAGCCTTTTCTCCCCCAGTTTCCCAGCAGTAGTGAAGCGGCAGATGCAGACCGCTGAGGCTGATATGGCTGCTCCGCGGTGGCAACCAGAGGCTCTTCCTCTACAGCCGTTGACCTTCCCCGGCCACTAGGGTTTTCATCTCCAGCCATCATCATCATCATCATCAGACAGCGATGATTTTTTTTCTTCTCTATTTCAGTTAACTACCGAAAGTGCCCCGCCATGGTCATACTTGGTCTATTTGGTTTGGATATAAATAAAAGCAAGGAAACGGGAAGTAGCTAAGCAGCTGGGGAGCAGCTCGTGAGCATCACCGGGTTCATTCGAATCCTTGCCAACAATCGATTTCCTTTGCATCATTTCATGTCGACTGATGGATGTCGTTGGTTCTGAGTCATCCTCCCAGCCTTGGCAGTGCTTCAGTTTAAGTTATCAGATGGAAATGGTTGCCCCTCCCCCCCCCCCCTTTTTTTTTTTTTTTTTTT
>LJPK01000422.1:34097-83970 GCA_001430945.1 Amauroascus niger
CCTTTTTTTTTTTTTTTTTTCTTTCTTTCCTTGAGATTTTTTCGACGGAGCTTCTTTGAAAGATGGAACCTTTTCATTTGACATATATCAGACGCTGTTGTTGCACATATGAGAGGAGATGCAGAGAGACCTTGGGAAATTTTATGTCCCACGTCTAGTTAACCATCGTGTCCCGAATGATTTCGAAACAATTCACAGCTTTCTACGGAGTACAATAAAATAGCTGATAGAGCTAACTACTATCACCGTTATGATAATCGTTTCTTATAGATGATTGAAGTCATTGAAAGGCACTGCAATTGAATGAAAAGTAAATAAGATCAACATTCAGTCCCGCGAATTCGTTACAGTGATCAGATCTTTTCTTCAAGCTTACGAAGCCTATACAAAGTTACCAACACCGCGATTTGTGCACAAGCGATCCGACGTCTAGGTAACCAAAAGAAGTAGTCTTGTTGGGTGTCAGTCTACATTTTTTGGTGGAGTTGCGATCGGTCTCTTCATGCAGGAACCGATGGAGTGAAGCCACTTGAAGTATTTCGACAAGCTCCAACTGTGCTTAGCCTTCTCGACACGATGGCTTGAACTCAGGACAGAGGGCAGGAAACAACCTCCATGGCTAACAGCGCAGATGCGCCCCGGCCCGCTCCGCCAGGTTCCAATTCCCAGGAACTTTCCGTGTATGGAGAGGTAAGTCCCTATCAGCATATTATCCTGGGGACCGTCTTCTTCACGGAGTAGAACGCGGTACGTAGGCTGCTTGGCCTGGCGCTGTACAATGTAGCTGGTCTGGCCTGGGCTGAGGGCCGGGTGTCGGAGGCCGTCAAGCTTGTCTTTCCACTCTGCGACAGAAACCTGGTCTCCGAAAAGGATCCCTGCGCCCTTGCCGCTCCGGATCGGTTTTAGCAGATAGCCATCTTTTAACTCTGGGTTACTTGTGCACTGAGTGGTGAATTCTTCCAGCTCGGGGGAGCCTGGTAAAAGTGTCTGTGCGATGCCGTCTCGAAGAATACGTGCTTGGTCTTTAGTTAAAACTCCGCGTTTGACGACCAAGTCGTCCAACTCCTGTAACACGATCCCCAGCATTCTTTTATCATGTACAAGGAATATTGTTCGGAAATCGTTGAAACAGCGAAGGGCAAGCTGACGCAGTATCTCTGGGGGTAACGCTCGAAGTTCGCGCTGGTGCAACTCCAAGCCCACTTGATGAATCTCCTCAAGGACTTCAGCATTGTGAACAAACCTGGCGGATCTGCGAGTGGCAGTGAAGGTCCTATTTGCACTACCGTTCGGCAACTGGCGATTCTCGTCCCTTGCAATGGAGCATAGCTTGTACCCGAACTTGGAGTCTTGACTCGGAACTAATCGCAAATCGGCCGGAGTGATGAATTTCGGAGCCATTCCCGTCCGCCGTTGCACCTCTAGAGTGACTAGATGGATATCGATTCCATACTCCTCACCTTTCAAAAGGTGGAGCGGTCGGGTTGGATCGAACAGGTCGAACAACCCGCTCAGCACCTAGATTTCATTAGTACACTGGGGTCCTCTGAGAGACAGTCGCCACGGTCATCTCACCTGGTCGGGTTCAAGAACACGCAGGAAGTTCTTCTGCTGTGCCCCCATGTCGCTTACGCCTTGCTGTATGGCGGAACTCAGGAGAAAGCCGTTGAATGAGAAGCGTGCATTTATCTCACAGATAACAAACTGCTCGACGACTGACTGCGACGGCGTGGTGGTTTCTTCGATAAGAAAATCAGGTCGCCAGGATCCCAGGCATTGTTTGAATGGGCGAACCACGTCAGCAGCTTCATTATGCATCCACTAGATGATATTCGGAAAATCCTCTAGTTAGTAAGACCTGGCAAGAGATAACATTGTGTGTGTGTGCAAGGGGAAGGGGAAGGGAATTGGTTAACTACCCGTAAAAGATCCTCCTCCTGATGCTCCAGGGGCATTCTCTCAGGAAACCTCGCGAAAGGGTCGGTCCACCATCGTTCGACAATGCTGGTGACAGCAAGTATCAACGCTTCGTGTAGCTTCTGGATGTTCTCGTAATGCTGTGGACGAAGCCATATCGGATGCGGGCAAGCGGCGCGATGGCATTCCTTCGCCCACGATTCACGAGGGTAGTAGCGGACCAGGTGAGCTTCCAGCTGTTGCTTCTCTTCAACGCGAACGGACGAGCCCGCGCGGAGCGGCACCACTGCTTTCTCGCTGTCGCTCTTCGAGAGGCATATCTGCTGGAGACGCGCTCTGTCTCTTGCCTCTGTCCGTGACGCTTTTTTTGCTGCCATGTTAGAAACACAGGTATCTTTCCCAGATGCTGCCTCTTTTTTTTTTTTTCCCAAGAAAGACTGCGCAACAGAGTTTTGGAAGAATCTTTAGTTGAAGCTGCCTCCACCCTCAGTCGGATAAACCCTGAAGCTTCGTGTACTTGTGTTTAGTTATGTACATGCAGGTTGCCTCTCCATGGTGCGAGTAAGCGGGATCTCGCCAGCCCAGGCGATCCCTTGCTGCAGGATGCGAGTGATGTGCGTTGATGATACCTAGAAGCTGGAAAATGAATGCAGAGTACATCCACGCATTGGTTAGTTGGCGGGTTTCTCCACTGTGAATCAGAAACGCCAGAGAAGGCTTTAACTACGTTGCATATCAGATATGTACGATATTGCATTCTGGCCCGTGTCGGCCCTGGCCCCTGCTGCCTGCCCTTGGGCTGCTCGCAGATCCATCGCCACTGAGCTAGCCGGTTAGTTAGCTAGTTAACTAAATAAATGCCGAGTGAAAGGTGAGTCAACTCTCATTGCTTCACGACAAAGACAAGGTGAATGAGATCTAACTAACTAGCAGTCCGCACTTCAGCTTCGCTCCTTATCCTCCATTCACTTGACCATCCCCTGTCGCCACACGGTCACGACTTAAGTCCTCTTCACCTGGTCCTGACTGGCTGCATGATGCGATTCGCTGCCTTCCGTCTCGCACAACTTCCCACCGGCTCCTCCGCTGTGTCGCCACAAAACTCTACATGTCCACTTCGCACACAAACCGCAAGGTTACTCAAATGAAGTGGGAATTGCAAACCCGTTTAGGCCTTGTCAAACAGAGAGATGAGGAAAAAAGAAAAAAAAAGAGGAGTAACATGGAGATTGAAATTGCGTACACATGCGTTCCGAGGTCGGACGCCCTAGAGTCGATTGAATCCGCTCAAGCCCGATCGCGTAAAAAGTGTTTCTCAAGGGCGCTGGTGGATTTCGAGAGACCTCCGCACCCAGCGTCGCCCGTCTTGACCGGTTTTACTCTAAAAATGGGTCCGTCAAGAGGCATCTACCCGACGGGTGTGTGCATGTCCACCAAAGCCTCTGGATTGCCAGCAGGTTCACACATCGGCCTAATCAAAGCGATACACACGGAAGAGTACAGAATACTGAGTAGTTATACAGGATGCTTGCTTCAAAAAGAAGGAAAAAGGCTGCTTGGCATGCGCTGTGATGTTTGATTGCCGTCTCTGCAACATTGAGCCGGCCACGGCGAGATAACGGGAAACAATCCGCCATCTCCATTATGTAGCCACATTTGTAAGGCAACTAATTAAATAGAGCACACCAGATCCCCCTCCGATTCAACATCTGCCCATTGGCTTTAATGGTCGGAGGAATAAAACGAAAAGCTGCCGGAAAGGTGTTACGGATTTTACAAAGCATCCCGGAGCTGGAGCGGCTCGGTTTGAAAAAGGGCTTGTCATCTTTTGCCTGAAAAAGGCCCAAAGCCTGTTGTTATTTATCATACTTGCTCTTAATTCAAGCCGTCCGGCTGACCCTCCCCCCCCCAAACTCCCTTGGTCTCGGTCAATTGCGCGTCCCTGAAAAGACATGCAGCGTTCTGAGACCTGCAACGAATTTACCGACCAATCCGACGTCCGAGTTGAAAGCCGCCAGCTCCTCGGTGACCTTTGAGCCCATACACTCGGCTCCGGTCGAGGTGTTTGCTGGCAGGCTGAATGCCCTGAGTACATAATAATGCAGTCTTTGGAGCGTGCGAAACGGTATTGACGCTTCAGTCAACAGGCCCTCAGTGGAGTCGGTTATCCAGATTGTCTGTCTGCCTTTGGGGAATCCGTTGAAGTCATTAGCCGTGACGTGCGTGTATGCTTGATATCAGTTCCTTTTGGTCAGCGCTATTTCAACGGGCGCACAGGGGACATTCACAAAAGTGCACGTACCGCCCATTGAGGGAAAACAAAGCCAATCACCAACTTTTGCCCGCCGTGGGAGGGGGCAATCTACTGTTATTTTATCAAAGCTATCGCATGTCTGGCCCCAGAGAATGTACGAGTCTCGATTGCCAGGAATTGATACGCATGGCTTGCCAGTGCCATCCAGTAAGAGAGGCTGCGGCACCACTTTCTCCGTGAGAGCGTTCAGAAAATTATGATAGATGCCGTCATTAATAAATATATCGCCGATGGGCGAGGGATTTCCTAAGCCGTTTTCATCGATCAAACGTTCGCGAGGGCGCGTTCCAATCACTCGACATACAAGGTGGAAGACCTTTTCCGCGAAAAACCGGCCGGGCTCAGCAACCCATCTGAGCTGTTTCTCTGTTCCGAAGTACCCCTGAATGCATTCGTGCACCGTCCGTGTTACATCATCGAAATTGCCACTTGAGAATCCACCGCCAACGTCGATTGTGTGTATGGGATGTCTCCTCTTCTCCCCGAAGCTCTGGTTATAGTCAAAGACTTCTCGAGACAGCGCTATGGCTCGGCGATAAGCGTCGCAATCCTCTGCGTTCGACCCCACATGGAAACAGAGGCCAACCACCTTCATGTTGAGCTCTAGTGCCAGTGCAAGTAATTCTTTGGCTTGCGGCAGTTGCACCCCGAATTTGTCGCCCAGACGGACGCGTGAAGTCGGGTCATCCGCCCATAAGCGGAGGTACAACTCGGCGCTGGGGAAGTAATGGGCGAGCTTTCGAAGCTCATCTTCACTGTCAAACATCGTCTGGACCACTCCACGCTCCTTGGCGTAGAGGATGTGGTCCTCAGACTTGAAAGGCGCAGCATAGAGAATTCGATGTGGCTCAACCCCGAGGTCAAGAATCCGTTTGATCTCTGATTTTGAGGCGCAATCGAATCCTATTCCGTGCTTTGCAAGAATCCTTAAAACCTCAGGGTTATCATTGCATTTGACGGCTGTACTGACTTGTCAGTCAAATGGTCGAGGACTTCAAACATTTCCTGAAATTGAAAAAAAAAAAACAAAAGAAACACTCACCGTAAAACGGCTGGACGTCGCCGAACTTGCTATCCCACAGTTCTAGCTGGCTGTGAATATAGGGCTCATCGCCGACGAAGAAGGACTCTTTGCCCAGCGTATCTGTTTGCAAATGCTGCCGGATTGCTGTATGCACTGCGGACGGTATCGCTTCCACCCCGCAAGCGGATGGGAATTCTTTCTGATGGGCAGCGGCTGACATTGAGAGTAATAACTAACTACACGCTGATGTCTATCAACAATTGAGAACAGGAATACAATTGTTAGCTGCCAGATAGCTAACGTTGCCCAGCTCACTCCTTTATATGCAAGGGCTGGGAGAGCTTTCGTTGTGGAATGTTTCTTTTTTAAGGGTCGGCTTTTTCCCACAACTTCACTCAAATGGCAAAGGGTAACTAATCTAGTTAACTATTAGCTTGGATCCCAATCCCAGGTTCGTTAATCCAGAACCCAGATCTACAGTCTTGTTCAACAGTGTTGGCGAATTACCCACTGAGGATGCTCCTGGTAAGTCGTGCTGATGCCAAATCCTTTCGTTTCTCACGCGTAATTCATGTAACTAGCAAAAAAAAAGGATTTCGTTAGGATCGCCACAAATCCTCTCCTCTGGGTGAGCATTGGCTGATTATATTTTTTTTTTTTTTTTCCTTTTTTTCTTCCCCCCTTCTTTTCGCCTCTCCTCCTTCAGATGTGTTCTCTCACTTGTGGCTGGCAGTCAACCAAGTGAGTGGAAAACTCAGCTCTGCCTTCAGTGCCTTTGATCGTTCTTCTTTTCACTTCACATGGCTCCTTCCCTGCTGATTCCCCCTGACATGCAAGGGCGTTCAGTGAATGGATTGGCCAGGAAAAGATAAAGGGCTTCTGATCGTCCACCGGCGCTGGTTTGATGGCGTCGCCAGGCTGAACCTTGATCGTTCACTCACCCAGCGCGGATTCAAATACTGACCGACCCTGTCAGCGAGCATTAACCATTCTGCTCATAGGTGAAATCTTCACAGCCATTAACACTCATTGATACTGAGGGTGCGTGGGGTGCTCACTGTGACAAGCTAACATGCACTTGCTGCAATGGAACTTGTATTTGAGCAGCGATCAGGGAGCTGCCAGCTTCAAGAAGCTGTCCTCGCGAAGACTGACCTGACTGCTTAGTTAACATACATGCTAACTGCCATCCCTCCTTTGCCAGACTGTGCATTGTGAGCCAAACCACACAGATATCACAGATATAACTACTATACCGCACAAATATATCCAGCCTGGACCAAAGGAAGGTGTGCTCCTCTTGACTGTCTCTCGTGTCGGCCGTGCAATTCCTCTTATCACCAGACACACTCTCCGCAGTTGAGGGTTCACAGGTTTTCAAAAAAGAAAGCAAAGTTGTGATCCAGCACCATGTTACATACCCTCCGCAGGGCCTATAGACCGGGTCTGGGAGCCATTGGGAGACCACATCTGGGATTCCGTAAGTGTAACAATCACTTTGCTGGAATGAAACAAACCATGGCACATGGAATAACTAATACAAGCAATTGCAGGCTACCAACGCACCATCAGCGAGTTGCACGCTCCTCATGTCGCTTGTGCGAGTGAGCAGGATCACGTGCGTTCCGTCCACGAACTTCTCGATCAGACGGGGGTGTTGAAGATTCGGCTGGGGTTTGAAGATGATGAGAGCCACTACTTGCAACAATTGATTCTGAATCTGCACAAAAATCACGGCCACGGCCTGCCAATCTCCCATTCCGCATCTCGGGGTTGGTTCTGGGACGTCCGTCCTCTTCCGGAAACGCAGCAGACAACAGCTACCAAACCGGCTCGCTCAGAGACGGACCAGGATTTCCCCTGGCATACAGACTGCAGCTACGAGCATCTTCCGCCCCGGTTCTTCGCCTTACAGGTACTCCAACCCGATCGGTGTGGTGGCGGGACTTTATCGATATTGGATGTCGGTAGACTTGCATCTCTACTCTCACCTTCCACGAGGCTGTCTCTGGCCAAGCCCGATTACCGCATCAACGTGCCGGCAGAATTCATCAAGAGCGATGAGCGACAGATCACCGTGGGCTTACTAGGAGAGGCGACCGGCAATGGCGCACCAGAGATGCGGTTTCGCGAAGAGATTCTGACTCCCCTGACAGACAGCGCGACATTAGCGATTCGTGAGCTCGGTAGCATCCTGCAGAGTCCCCGGGCAAAGGCAGCGACGGTCCACCTTACGCCTGAATTGCTTCCGCGTGGTTCAATTGTGCTGATTAACAACCGGCGATGGCTGCATGCCAGGAGCGAGGTGAAAGACCCAAATCGCCATCTGCGCCGAGTGCGATGGGACGCTCAGCCCTTTGTCGCGGGGCATTCACTGTCGGCCTCTGTGAGCATGCAAGATGACAGGGCTCCGAGCGGCAATGTGATGGGATGAGACCGTGGGGAGCTTTCAATTTCCATGATCGACAGGCTAACTAACTAGTCGATCTTTGAGGGGCGTTGAGTTTTTGATATAGAGATTTTTCCTAGTCACAATAAATCGTTTTTATAATTTACTTTTACAAAAGTCTTGAAGCTCGTCAGAATCGAAATCATCACTCATATGGAGTATGTGAACAGAACTTTTATCATGTTGTTTAGTTATTTCCCTGTTTGCATTATGAATTTCGGAAAATTAGCTGCATCATATTTATGGAGGTCTCACGGCTGGCTGAGAACAAGCAGGGATAACTAGTTAGTTAACTAGCATCACACTCTCTAACTAGTTAGTTCTGAGTTCTAGTCGTCGTTGCTGTCAGGCAAGCCACGGAATGAAAAAAAAAAGGAAGAAGAAACAAAAGGACGATCACGATCGTGCAGGTCACAGATTTGCATTTCCAACCAGGCCATCATTGGCATGTTCGTTTCCTTGGAAGGCTGCGATGGGCTGTGATGAGGAGTGCGGAAATCCACACAGCCTTTCTCGCTTAGAGGATGGCGAGTCCCGTCAATCATGGGGAATCCCGCGCCTGTTCACTCTGAAGCATCAGAGGTTGGATGGAGGAGAAGTGATGGAGTTCACTCTCTTGAGCTCAGATTCAGTTCAGCCTTCTTGCCCGCGATTCCTCTTTTTTTCTCCTTTCTCCTTTCTCTCTTTCTCTTCTCCATCTTCAATCGCGTCCGCATAGAAGAAAAACCCATTGCAAAGCATTATTGAAAACAAACAGCGAGAATGGCATCAAAATACTATTCGCTCGCAGATGTCCTGGCCATTGCCAGCGTTCATCCGTTCTACTCTGACGCAGAATACCCCCCGACACCAGAAGCCGCCGCTGACATCCTAGCTGCGGCAAGACGCAATGAGCCAGGCGCCGTGGACCTGAAACGCTTTCCTCTCTCGCGCAAGGAGACATTGTAAGTAGTTGATTAACTCATTTTCCCGCGTGCTAACAAGGTCTGAACAAAAACTTATACAGGTACCGAGCAATACAGCGACTCTACTCTGACACTGATCCGCGGAATGGATATCGTCTTCGAGGGTATGTCAGCGTTACCGGCGGAGGGTCAGGAGGGGTGCCGATGGTGTTTGTTACGGATTCCGTGGAGAATCGACGGCAGCGGGATGTGGTCGGCGCGCTGGTCAAAAACTGTGGCCTGATCGAACCGGGGGATTGGATGCTCACGATGCACATCTCTGGCTCTTTCTATAGGTATAAATACCAGTTTACTCTCCCTCTTACTCCCTTATCAAAATCATACGATATAGAGTAAGTGGCAGAATGCTGACAGTTCGTTGATAGAGCGCTTGATTTGATGACAGAGATTGTCGAACAAGCTGGCGGAAGCGTCTTCTGCGCCGGTCACTACATGTCCCATGCTGATGTCGTCAAGGCCGTCATAAACTACAAAATCAACGTCGTTGCCGGAGACGGGAGCCAGATGGTCCAGCTCGCCGCCTACATATCCTCGCTCCCTCTCGAGGAGCGAAAGGCTATCAAGATCAACAAGATCCTATACACATCCGAGCCCCTAGTCCGCACGCAACGGGCGTTCATCGTCTCCGTCCTTGGACCCGTGACTATCTGCTCTATTCTAGGCAGCTCCGAGGCCGGGGCATGGTCGGTCGCGAACCTAGATTTGACCGGAGACACCAACGACGACTACATGGAATTCATATTCGACACTCGCACAATGCTCATCGAAATCCTTCCACTCTCGGTAGAAGACCCGGGATCGGGACACGCTGAACACGATGATCCTGACAGCAACACCGAAGTTCCCCAAGGTGAGACAGGCATCGTTGTCCAGACATCCCTGCAGCGACTGCGCAACCCCCTGGTAAGGTACGTCTCCGGCGACGTGGGCTCCCTCCATCCGTTGCCGCCGACTGCTCTGGCCCGGATCCCGGCCGCCGAAGCCCCCTACCTGAAGCTCCTGCGACTGTACGGGCGCGATCGACGCTTCAGCTTCAAGTGGTTCGCGGAATATTTCGCGTTTGATAGGATCGAAGCGTTGATGCGCACGGAGGAATACGGCATCCTGCAGTGGCAGATTGTCCTCAGTTACACGAAGGGTACGCCGGAGGTTGCGATAGAGATACGCATATTTCGGCCCGACGTGGAAGACTGCAAGCTGCTGTCCCGCCAAGGTCTGGTTGAACGGCTTCAGAGATTCTTTGGGCATCTTCCTATTAATGCGCACCTCTTCCATGTGACCTTTGTTGAGAACACCGACGACTTTGAGCGCAGCAAGACGGGCAACAAGGTGATCAAGTTTGTTGACCGCACAAAGGGGTAGAGAGATGCAGACTTTGTTCAACTCAACACCACAATACTCTTATCATTAAACATCATAGCAAGCCTTCTGAGGGTCAGTGTAGTCAAACACCATAGTCATTTGCAAGTAGTTACATACTTCAGACAGGCTTCTGATCAATGAAATATTCTTCAAACCCTAATCTCCCTTTCTTGTTGCAACCATATTGCAACCATATTGCTATCATGCAGGATCTTGAGGCTGAACTTACAATTCTGAATAAATGCAATTTATACGTCCCGAGGGATTAGGCACTGTCACTCAAATATTATTTCTGTGCATACCATTGCTAACTAATAACTGCCCAGTAAAAAGAACACAGAACCAATCCAGTCTTGTATCTTTCTCGTGCCGTCCTGCTGGAAGGAATAAAGCAGAGTCATATTGTCTGCTCTTTTGCGACTGGGACCAGTTCCAAAGTTAAAAATCAAAAGCAACAAGCATTGTGTAGTCAAGAAATTCAACGAGGGCAAACGCAAGGAATATTAGGATTCACCCCAAGGAAAGACAGCAATCAACAATGACGGAAAGCCACGCCCTGCCTCCCAAACCTCATTGCCATTGATGGCGTGCTTCGGAAAAGACGATGATTCGAAAGCTCGCGTGCTTTCAAGTCGAAAATTCATTCCATCTCGGTGTGTATGTTTAAATCTCCATGTAAAATTCTCCTTCTCATCAATTATGATAGAGTCCGAAAGAAAACGAAATCGTCCCAAGGGATATCGAAAACTTTTGTAAGGGTAACTTCATCGAACCCGCCAGATGGAAAGAGAACAGCTGTTTCCCGCCCTGTTCCATGGGCCGGCTGGAAATTCAAACCAACGCCGCTATGCAATGCAAAAGAAAAAGAACCCGTCTATTAACCACCGTCGTTTCGCCGCGCGTAACAACCGAGGAGGGACACGGTAGTATCATGCAAACGCTTCGAAGCCCGGATGACACTCTATTAACACCAAGGTATCCCCACCCAGTTCCTTTTTTGGAGGCGAAGAGAAAACAGAGACAAAAAACGGAGACTCTTTGAGGACTGGGCAGGATAGAATCATGCAAGCCGACGAAGAACTTCTAGGGACAAAGTGGCGAAAGCACAAAGACAAAAGCAACCGTAAGATACAGACAGTATACTGCAAAAATCAAGAATAGACAGCAGATAAGAAATCTATTTGAAAAACACGCGGATCGATGCAGCTCGGGCAAACATTAGATGGCATGAAAATCGTGAAAAGCACTTTTGTTTTCGGAGGGAAACGAAAAGCACAAATGCGTTCCCGCTCGGCAACTCGCTCGAGCCAGCTCCTCTTTCAGCGGCTGAACGACATAAAGGGGTATCTGAATTAAGCGGTCGCAGAAAGAGGAAAAGCAACGCTATCTATGATGTTCATGCAATCTCGATGGGAGAAGCCCAACGACCACCATGCAAATAAGCCCGGAAGCAAAGAAGATCGGACTGCATCGAACAGCGCATCTAAACCGTAACTGAATCAGCGTGTAAGGGACCAAAGATATCAAAAAGCAAGCATCGATAAAAGGAAATTCGTCGCAAATCATGACCAAACTATTCGGGGACGAGAAGATTTTTGAGGCTTGGTCCGATCTGTCCGTTTATGTCGAGTGAGGCTCGTCAAAGAGGATAAAGATCCAACCCAAGACTCCGATGGCCATGGTAAGAAACAAAGGTGGTTTACCACCACGAAGATGGGCCGGTGGGTCCGGATGGGTTGCCGTAGCTACCACCGCCATAACCACCACCGCCATACCCTCCTCCGCCATAGGATTGGCCACCACCACCATAGCCACCGCTGCTATAGTTATTAGCACCGCCAAAACCACCGCCATAAGATGGAGTGCTGCTCGGGGGTGCACCGCCCATGCGTCGCATATCACGAGTGGCACCGCGGCCTCTACCACCACCACGGCCTCCGCCACGGCCTCCGAATCCGCTACCTTCACGAGCAATGTTCTCCAAGAAAGCTGGGACCTCCTGGTGAGCCTCCTTGAGCAGATCGATCAATTCTCGTACAACACCCCTGTTACCCCGGTTGAAGAAAGCAGTAGACAGACCAGTGTTTCCGGCACGACCTGTACGACCGATACGATGCACATAGTCATCGATATCCGTAGGGAGGTCGTAATTGACGACATGAGTGACGTTGGGAATATCAAGACCACGAGCGGCAACAGCAGTGGCAACAAGGATAGGGCAACGACCGTTACGGAAGTATTCAAGGGCACGCTCACGTTCACGTTGGGTGCGGTCACCGTGGATAGCAGTGGCAGGGAAATTCTGGTCGATAAGGAATTCAGAGAGGGAATCGGCCATGCGCTTGGTTTCGACGAAGATGAGAGTGAGTCCAGCTCCATGAGTGTGGAGGATATCAAGAAGTACAGAACGTTTATCGTTGTCCTCAACGTATTCGACTTTTTGGGTAATATTCTCTGAAGTCGAACCAACACGACCGACGGACAAGAATACATAGTCCTTCAAGAAATCACGGGCAAGCATCTGGATGTCGCGAGGGAATGTGGCTGAGAACATGAGAGTCTGACGTCCACTGACAGGTGGCATATCCTCTCCCTCAACAATGCGGCGAATCTGTGGCTCGAAACCCATGTCCAACATGCGATCAGCCTCATCAAGGACGAGGTACTTGATATTGCAAAGCGAAATGCGTCCACGTTCGATCAAGTCGACAAGACGCCCGGGAGTGGCGACGAGAAGATCACAGCCTCGTTCGATCTGGCGAAGTTGGGTTCCGATATCGGCACCACCATAGACGACGCACGGGCGAACCCAAGAACGGTAAGCGAACTTGCGGGCTTCATCGTAAATTTGAGAAACCAACTCTCGGGTTGGAGCCAAGATCAAGGAAGTTGGGTAGGCCTTTCGCTGACGACCATAGCTGAACTGGTTGGCATTGTTTTGCGCTGGTGCTGCAGAAGGACCATTTTGAAACGCTTGAGAGAGAATGGGGAAAAGGAAACCACCGGTTTTTCCGGAGCCGGTCTGTGCACAGGCCATGAGATCGCGGCCGCCCATGACAATTGGGATGGAATATTTCTGAACTGGAGTTGGAGTCTTGTAGCTGGCAAGCTTGATGTTGGACAGCAAGTGGTCATCCAAAGGTGGATTGGTGAAGGCGGTCACTGGCTCGGGAACATCGTGGCCCGAGGCCTCGACGGGGATATCGTCATAGTTGGCAAAGTTGATTCCGGTCTGCTGCTTGGTTGGGTCGTTCGGGACACCAAAGAGGTCGCGTTCAACACGAGCGTTGGCAGGGCCAGGAACGTGTTTTCCATCTCGCCACTGACCATCACCAGATCCACGAGCTGTCCCAGCACCACCGCCAGCACCACCGTAGCTTTGTTGAACTCCACGATGACCTGGGTGGCCGTAGGCATTTGGATCGAAACGAGGAGCAGCGGGAGCGGGGGCGGCACCAGGAACAGGCCAGCTTTGAGCACCGTTCATGTTATTTGCTACTCGAGGAACAACATTGTTAGGAGCACCACTATTACTGTAGAGTTAGTAACTGTTCGACAGCAACCAGGCCAGGTGAGAGAAGGGCAAAGAGGAAAAAGGGTATGGAAGGGCATGGTCTACGTACTTGGCACCCCACGAGTTCGCGTTCATCGGTGGACGACCCTGTGGTGCAGGACCATCGACGGGCATGGGAGGTCCGCGTTGCTGACCACGAAGGTGAGGAGGAATGTAGGCAGCACGCCCAGTAGCGTGGTTTGGAGCGTGTTGAGAGTCCTCGAGGGTGAGGCCAGCCAGTTTCAAGGAGTCAGCCATTATGATTATTGGGGGTCTAGCGGCAAAAGAGGCATGTATGTTAGCTTTGATAACAAACAAAACTAGGGAAATGCACTTAAGATCTCAACATACCAAGTAACAAGCGATTTAAATTTTGCGAGCCTGATTTCTTTTGTGTGTGAGAGAAATTACACGCGTTCAACTGCTTTGTGTTTTTTCCTGAACGTTTCAGATGAGCAACGGCTAATCTGATTGTAGGCAGCAGAGAGAACAAAAAGAGTGACAGAGGCAGAAAGAAAGACTCTTCACTCAGGCTGAGGTGTGATGTTATGTAGCTTTTTGGTGCGAGCTGGCAAAAAAGAGAGACGGTTAAAGTGAGTATCTCTTTTCTCGATCTAACAGCTCTATTTTGTGAAAAAGGAAACAGAAAAGTGAAGACAAGATAAAATGAGATTCAAAGGTTTTTTTTTTTTTGTGAAGAATGTGAGTGTGTGTGTGAGGGAGAAGTGAAGGGAGGATGGGATGGATGAAGAGAGGAGATGTTGAGAAGAAGGAAGAAGAAGAGGAAGAAGAAGAAGAAGAAGGGAAAGTCAGGAAGAAGAAAAAAGGGTTTCAAGAAAAGAGGAAGAAGGACTGGAAGTGGGAAGAGCCAAACGAAAAAATCAAAAAATTAAAAAAAAAAAAGGGAAAAAATAGAAAAAACCTTAAAACAGGAGCCGCCCCCCGAGCTTGACCCGATCGAGGTTAGTGGAAACCAGCCTGGACCTGGCCCGATTGGGACTAGCTCGCCCGCGTGAATTTTCCGAGTCTTTTTTCGATTTCTTTCTCTCTCTCTCTCTCTTTTCTCTCAGACTCTCTCTCTCTCTCTCTGGTTGTTTTTGCGTTTTTTCTCACGAGGCGAAAAGAGAGTGAAAAAAGAAAAAAGGAAGAACCAAAGTTGAACTGATGGAAAAAACAGAGAAAAGGCGAAAAGAAAAACAGGGGTCAACTTTCCAGCAGCCAAAACAGCAATCGCTTTTTCACCCAGCCCTGATTGGCAAAGCTACAAGTGGCCAAAAACCCTGATGATCTTTTTTTCCACAACTGAACGTTTGAACTCCAGGTTTAACATCGTGTCAGTGGCAAACCCGTTCTCGACTGCTGTCCATGGTCGGATTTCTTCCATCTTCTCAAAAAGGAACCACCCAGAGAGCTTCTCCTTTGGGTTCGAACTAGATTCGACCTGTTGATGGTTTTCAAACGTTCTTAATCACAACACCACTTGATGGTTTTTTCCTGAAGAGTTTGCCTGGTCATACGCATTTTGCAAACTGTGGGACTGTCCTTCTTTCAATGTTGAATGGCAATAATCGGAAAGAGAGGGATGTGAGCAGTTTTCCAGGAGACGACCTTGCTGGCTCAGTTTCCGCTTGCTTGCTACAACATATAGAATCGTCTGATTTTCTACACAGTCTTGCTAGATGTCTTGTCTCGCAGTATACCCCGGTTTCAAAGCCTCTGTTAGCAGATAGCGCTGCTAGGACCGGCTGATACGAGTAGAGAGATTCATCTAAAAAGCACACCGGGGACATGGGCACTGTGAAGCAGAGGGAGACTGGCGCCATTATTTGTTACTTGTAGAAATGCCTAACCCTCGGTTAAAATGGCAAAAGCAGCTCAAAAAAGGGGCCAGAAATATCTTTTGAAGCCAATGTTGAACAGCTGATGGTCGGTGGGCATAAAAACATTGCCCAGAGAAAGAGACCAAGCCAATTCACTCAAAAAACCAAAAAAAAGGCATAGAATCCACACAACTCGGCCAGGGAGTTTGTATGCGCAAGACAAACCGCCATCAAAAAAAAAAAAAGAAGAAGAAGAAGAAGAAGAAGAAGAAGAAGCTATAAATTAATAAGTCCAATAATGGTATCATCGCTTTTCTTCACCTCCATCGCCAGCTATCAACTCCATTGCCTCCTTCCACAACGCCTGCCCACCCATATCGCACACACTATCCATCCACATCACCCGCGTCAACTCCCCCTTTAATTCTTCCCACGTCCCCGGACCCCCAGAAGCAAGGGCCTCCGCAAGCGTGGCTACGAACCACTCCCTATCCCGCGTGTTTTTCGCCGCCATCCCCCCGAGCACCAGCGACCAATGTAGCATCTCCCTGGCCGCACCGCCCCAGCACGTCGACAGCTCCGACTCGACGAACGCGCTCCTCGCCATGGACGCGATCCGCTTGAACGGTCGGTTGGCGGCGGGAAGCGGAAAGATGACAAGCATGCTATACGCCATCGCTGTGAGCCGGCATAGCTCGTACGTCCTGTGTTCCTGGAAGAATTGTTCGGGGAGTTCGTAGACCGAAGGTAGCGAGACGAGCGTGTACTGGATCCAGTTCCGACGGTCGGCGATGACGGCGAGTTCGAGCTTGGGGAGAAGGCCCTGGGAGTATAGGTTTACGACGTTGTTGTAGTCCCGCATGTTTCTCATGATGCTGCAGATGTCGCTCGGCAGGTCGGCATTGAGAATGGGATCCGATAGCCCGTCACCGGCCGGCTCGATGGGGCCCATCATCGTTGGCCAGTGGGGTGTGTGGCCCTCTGCACTATCCTTGAAGATGGGCACGAACGGAAGTCGCGGTCTGACAAGGTTTTTGGTCGAGAGCATGATCACCGACCTGCAGAAGAAAAAAAAAAACCGATTAAAAAAACAAATCCCATCTTTTGTTCAGGGTTAAGACGTAGACAAATGAGAGAATTCCAGCCTACGTTGACAACGTCTCCGCTAAACCAGGCAATTTCAACTGTGACAAGCCTCCTCGCATCTGTATCAGCGCCAAAAGGCCTTTGATATGTTGATCGTTCAACGACAGTCCTCCATACACATCCAGCCACTGCAGATTGCGCAACGGGGCCTTCGGCCACGGATCCGACACATTCCACCCAGAATAATCAATCCGGTTGAATGCCATGCACAAAACGGCCAAGATGACCTCATCCGAACACGCTTGCGAGGGGTCGTGCATCATCCTATTCAGCTCTTTGATCGTCTCGGTTTCACAGATGATCTGCTCCAACTTCTCTTCCCTCGTCTGCGGGCAAAACTGGGCCCCCTCGAGGCGTTTCCGCGTTTGCATGTGGCCGGCGGCGCCGTATAGAAATGCAGTAAACAGAGGCGGATTGCGCATTGCCCGTGGCAACCAATTCTCTGCTACTTCCTCTCGGTCCCATTGTTGATTCGAGGCGCCTAGCACAAGGCCAGGCCAGAGTTCAAAGGCAGCTGGCAAGAAGTCAGCAAAGACTGGCCCTGTATAGTGTAGGAATGGCATCCAATATTTTATCGTTATCGAAATCTGGGTAAAAGCAGCATATCCAAGCGTAAAATAAATAAATAAAATAACATGTATAACCTGGGAAAAGCCCACTGACCGTATCGCATCAATTTGCTGATCACCGACTCTCCCAACATCGACGGGTATATGTGGGCTGGATCAGACAGCCATGCCGTTAAATGATTGAAAGTCCCAGCGACATGGTCGTGTTTAGCCCCCGGCGCCATATTGGCTAGGGAAAGGTGCATTTGATTTTGCTTCTGGTGAAATAAAACGGGAGACAGCGACGAGGCACCGCTCGGAGGCGGCCGCACCCCATTCAAACAATCAATAATCGGCTCCTCCGTCTCTGTGACGGACGGGTCCGTAGCCGAGTTCGGCTCATCATTTTCAAATGCTGCAGAAGCATTCAAAGAGGATGAGAGAGGTACTTTGGCAGATGGCCGAGGACGTGATCGTGGCAAGGAGGCCGGGGGGGAAACGGGCCTAGAATCTTTAGCATGTTGTTGTTTCTTTGTGTTGTTCTTGTCGGCCCGCCCAGCTCGGTGTTGACGCCAGATATACCTGCTAGCATGCGAGCGGATGACGGTTCGATTGTGCGATTTCTGCACCTCGGATACTGGGTTGACGCTGACAAAGTGGAAGATGCCCTGTGGCTCCCTGGACCCTGTCTCATCTGTTGCACCGACGATGCTGTCAAAGGTCGACTGCGACAGTAGCTGCTCCGCCGGTCTGTTCTTACGGCTCTTTGGAGGCATTAACGCTGGTCTTGGGGGATATCCTGGCAGCTCAAAATAAGATATTCCCGCCCCTGTTGGTGCAGCGCAAGCATGCAGTTTGTTAACTAATATTAGGGCGGTATAGTTCTCAAGACATCGATATAGTTTATGGTGGAAAAACGTCCCGGTTTGTCGATTAAACAATCAAAAAAAAAAAAAAAAGATGATTGGATCCCCGCATCCAGTCAAGCAGGGCCTGATAGTTATGGGCTTATGGCCTGGCTTTTGTTTTCACAGTCTAGGTCTCCGATCGAGTGCTTCTTATCGAGCTTCACTCTCTGACCCTGTTGCGTTGTTGGACTCAAGATTGGAACAGCAAGATGGGGAGAAACTTAAAAAGATTGGATTCAAAAAGAAAAGAAAAAGGGGCTTCCCAGATGGATGGGTTCTTCTTGATATTAACTATCCTACCCGTTCGATCGATTCTCCAAACGTACTCCGTACTCCTTCACGATCTGGACGAAATGGGACTTTTGTGACATATCACACAGACATGGACATACAAAACCAATAAAGCTCACGGGAAGAAGCATCAACTCTGCGTCAATTAAGGCTCTTACTTACTACGGAGTACATAATGTCGACGACCGTGTTATTTGCTTACTTCTTGGAATAATTATTTTAAGTTACCATCTGCTGCTCCTTTCAGCTCAATCGACCTTTTTCATTCCCGGCCGGCATCAACCAACGTGCGGACAGCAAGCTCTATTGCGATTGTCTACGCAAAGCATTGGCCGAACCCCGAATATGCAAAGTTGTCTTCTCTTTTTAAGAAACAGCCACCACATGTCCCCCGGCCCAATGATGGAGGATCCACGCTGGAACGAACGGCAAAACAAAACAAAAAACCAAAGAAAAATGAAAGTGGCGAGTGCTGGATCCCACGGGGCGCAGATCATTCGGACAATAACTATCATACCTGTCACACAGCATGCGGTGCACCACCTTGGACAGAAACAGTTGTGCATGAATCTCTAGGCGGCGAGAACACTGTGCAATAAAGAGCTGCTGCCGTGTTCAAAAAGATTCAGGATTCAGTTTGATGTGCCCACTGTTTTAGGTTATGTTTTCTCGCCCCCTCTCTCACTCGCGAACTTTGGGGTTCCTCTGTCCTCGGGGTGACCAAGGCCAAGGTGCAGCAGTGAGGGCAAAGTTGATAACTAGGTCAGCAGTGTTGGGCTATGGATGGAAAAGCTGTGACACCTCCATTTTGGCCAGCAGTGCGCAGAGAATACCAACATCTGGTGAACAACTCCGCATGGCATTAGTCGATGGACGTACAAGTTATTTCCCGGCAAAAATTGGCCCCGGCAAGTGTTGAGGGTCGACGACAACACTCTATTAAACAAATAAAGGAAAGGCAACCTGCTGTGCATTTTCAAGAAGCCACGAGACATGGGATATTAGCAGGTTGGGTTTTTTGTTCTCCTTCGTCCCACAGCAAAAAAAAAAAAAAAAAAGAAAAAAAAGATGCACTCCGTAACATCCAAGAAAACAAAAAAAAATATGTACGGAGTAACTAACTATGGAGTACTCCGTACATCCACTGGAAGAGCTGCAAACATGGCAAACACTGCAAACATCCCAAAGCCTGATCAAACACTGCCTTCCTGACTCGTTACTTTCACGTGATCTCGCGCTTGGGAATTCTTTTTCATCCGAGCCTTTTTTTCTGTCCTCCGTTTTTCGACTTGAGATTTCAGTTTTTTCTCTTTTGATGCAACGGCCAGAGAATTTTATTCTCTTTCTTGGATGCAATGACCAGAGCCAGGATGAAAAGCAATCTTGACTTGTCCTGTGGGGCAATGCAAGATGTTGGCAGAGACAGGTCTCGCTCCTGGCTCCGTTTGATGTGAAGGTCAAAAACGGGGAAGAAAAGATCAAAAATTAAAATGAGCGTGCATTGGTATATATATATCAATCATCTCTCAATTACGTTATTCTCCTATGTACAAGAGGGCGGCATGTAGCGCGGAAAGCTGTCGCAACACAGCGTCATCATCGTCATCATCACCACGAACGAGCAGGCCACGGTCATTGCGGCCGTGTCGTGTCAGAGCCCGGCGCTCACGAATCTATGCACGGCGGCGGCGGGGAGCGCAAGCACTTGGTGGGTTGGTTGCGGTTGGACCAGGAGCAGTGGGAGTGCGGGTGTCGACCGGTGCGAGGGTGATTGGGACACCAGCCTTGGAGCACTGATCCACAACAATGTTGGAGACGGCTAGGAAAGGAAAAAGAAAACATGGGTTAGTCACCCCGGTCTCGTCTTCTTTACCCGATTTAAGGGAGTTTTGAAAAAGAAGGGAAAAGCATACAGATGCGGGCCTCGAGTTGAGGGCAAGCCTTCTCGACGCAAGGAGTGATCTTTCCTGGAAGCTCTGGCTTGGCGCAGTGGCATGCGAAGTCGGTCAACTTGGAGCAGCCATCGTTGCCGAGAGCATCGACGAAGCACAGGAGCTAGACAGAAAGAAAAAAAAGTCCGTTTGTTAGCAAGAAAGACGGGTGTCGGCTTCCCTCGAGGAGAAAGAGGGGGTTTCAATGGGGACACAAGCGTACAGCGCAGGTTGGGATATCCGGGAGCTGAGCACTGGCAAGGCCGGCAGCGGCGAAAGCAAGGAAGGCGTGAGTGAACTTCATTTTGACTTGGAAGAAAGAACCGTGATTGACCGGAGAAGGTGGATGGTTTTGGAATAATGCTTTGAAGTTGTTTTCCGTGAGATGTTGATGCGAGCTGGCAAACAAGAAAGAAACAATTGGAAACGGGGGCAGTCGAGCAGGCTGTTTATATATTGCTAATTCTTTCCCCCCCAGACCCGCCCTCCATGTGTCTCACTTTCTATATTTTTACCTTTGGAGCGCATAATTAGGAGCTGCTATCCCAGATTGCAAGGGGGGTCGGTCGATAGCGCGCTGCTTGGACCAGTCTGCCCCGTTCTTCCTTCTCGCCATCTCCTGCCTGGTTTCCTTGGACGGAACGGTGGTAGTCTATTGGGATTAAGCACGCGGGGGTGGAGCGCCAAAAGAAAAGGGGGAAACGGGGCCATTTTTTTTTTTTTTTCACATGCGCGGTGGTTTTGCCTGGGTGTGTTCTGGGGGACCGAGGGCAGAGAGGAAAAAGTCGCGCGAAGTCACTTTTAGCACCCATGTGGTTCCTGGACTTCCTGGCGGGATCACGATTAACAGCCCGGTACTAAGGTCTAGTCAACAAGACATCAGAACAATCTTTTTTTTTACCCCGGACTGAGAGAAGAATGGGATTGTAGATACCCCGACAGCTTTCTATTTTTCTTTCTCTTTTGTCTGTAACAGGTCTCAGGAACAGTAATTACGGGAGTAGTTACATAACCAGTGATCAATGCAATTGACGTCTCTACGGGGATTATTCGATGTCTCTCTTCTGCGAACAAAAGAGCACTTGTCAGAATTCATTTACTTCTTCCCCCGCCCAATTTCAACGAGTTCCACACCCCAGCTTAGTGTTAGTAAAGTCACGAGAGACTCGAGAGCTGCTTTTTGGTGTGGTCGAGTGTAGTTTTAATATGGATGAGACACCCGGGCTAGCCAGTGGCCCAGTTCCCACGGCATGGATGGATCCCTGCGCTATAACTATGGGGTAGTTAACCAGACAGGATTCCAAGGAACGACGGGTTGATGGCGATGTGGAGATGGGGGGCTTTGAGGAAATCAGGATTGATTCTACCACTCTTGCCTGTGGGTTCAAATTGGCTCTTTTGCTAATTTCGAGGAGGAATTTGGTTTCTTCACCGTGTGTATTTCTCAAGTCTCGATATGGAGGGACAGGGAGAAGAGTAAGGATAAAGCCACCCTGCACGCAAACCAGCCATCTACACAGTGTAGTTGTATGCTTATGGCTCCTTGTGGAGATCGATCATCGGCTGGCTTCCGAGATCCCCCCATCATTAGCCACCGCTGCCCCTTTTCCCCGGAGTTGTATTTTCCCTTTTCAACCGTTTGTAGCATGCATGCACTCTCCATCATCATATGCATGTTGATTATTCCTGCTTATCAAACTCTCTCTCTCCATCCGCTCTCAATCATGGGGATTTTGAATCGCACTGTGTTCTGCATATACTTCCACTTAAGGCGATAATTCACTCGTTGCCTCGCTGAGACCCATGTTCGCCGACGCCCATTGCGTGCACAAGATGAATCCCCAAGGGTAGTTATTTTGCCTCCTTGGCCGGAGTGGAGTTTTTATGCTTTCAGGTATGCAGTTTTGCTTTATGATTTGTGTTTTACGAACTAAATATACAAGCAGTGAGTCAATTGAGCGCCTATACGCCGATTGTATATATGTGTCGTTGGAAACATCCACCACATTTTCGTTGATGACGCCAGAGAAATATAACTAGAAAGCAGTTTGGTGACGGATCCCCTCGGAAGCGTTCGTTCGCCCAAGCACCACCACAACCACCACCACAGCAGCTATGGAGCAAGTGCTTGTGAGATCCATACGCTAGTCGCTCTATTTTAGACTCTTTTGCCGGTCTTGTCTGCCTTGGAAAAAAAGAGTTTTTTGTTGCCTGGCAAGACAGACTTTGTTCGTCGGCTCCATCAGATTCACATGGCAAAAAAAATGTACATACTCCCTGGCTTGTGGAGCGCCTTGCTGCCACTTCCACCCCCGGAATTTGAAAGGAGCTCCACGCAGAATCCACAGATCTCGAAAGAACAAGCGAGCAATTATATGTCAGCGACGACATAAACAGTATATGTTACATATATATCCTGGCGGGTTCCTCAGTTTGCTAGCTTCAAAGCATCCATATTATTTCTTGAAGAAGAAGAAGAAGAAGAAGCAATAGAAGCAACTGACTAACCGTTGCGCCAAAGGAGTCGAACTGCAGCCACAAGTCTAGGCAGATACAAGTGGATTCTTTAAGATCGCACTGCAAACGACTCTTCATACCGCTGCGCTGCCAAGTCTCAATTGTTCATCGCAGTGATAGAAAAGGGTTTGCCACAACTCCTGGACTACTTCTCTTTTCACAGGGCTACTTTTGAAGCTGGGCAGCCTCGAATGGCTTTGAGCCAGTTCTGGACGTGCAAGAATACGCCTTCTGGACCCTCAATTCTGTCTGAACTTCACCAGTGGGTTTGCCCGGTATAACCGTTTAACCACTATAGCTCTTGAGCACACTCTTATCACGAGCATGGAGTAAACCCTTTTCAGCGCTTACTGCTTGAGTTTCGGCGGGCATCATGCTCGCGTCTGAAGAGGCAATGGAACGATGTAACTTTTTTTTGGCAAAGAAATTAGGTCTAGCCATCGGGTTTTGCCATCATGCAGGGCATTTTTGCATGATGGCAGTTGCGTTCCACAGAGAAGATACAGCTTCGCTTTTTTGCTTCCACGTGCTCAAGTATAGGACTTGCCCTTTTCCGCCGACTGCACTCTATCCACCTGACCGAATCCCAACCTAGGTGCTGGCGAACGCTGATTCTCACGATAACTTGTCTCGATGCCGGTGTTGTCGTTGGGAAGCGTGGCCAATACCCCATACTGGACCTCTAAGTTTCCAACACCTGCAGCAAGCATCACGTCAAGCCTCGCATGTGACGGCGCATCTGCAAACAACGGCGCATTGAATGCCTTGGCCACCTCGATAGGACTCAGCGACATATCCCGTCCAAGCTCCCACCATCCATAATACGTCACCGACACGGATACAAAGCCAAGGAACATGACCGCCAATGCCCCTGTCAAGAAATCGTACCGTGATTGAAAATATAGACCCGATTTTGTCTGCTTGACCATGATAACCTTGTTGCTATTTTCCGTCGCATTTGGGGATAGAGCCACTGAGAGAGCGGTACGAAACATGATTTCGTGAATATTCCGCAGCATGTCGTTGACGGGATCAGCAAACGAGAACAAACAGTCTTCGGTAGTTGTTCCCAGCCTGCTGTGCTCCAGATAATTTTGTGGCGTAGAACCAGAGATATTGAGCCCTGGAGAATTCACCAGGCGACGCTCTGTAATTTTGACAGAGGAGGAGAATAGGAGGTCCGCAGCATAAGCGATGGCAGGATAGTCGAAAGCGTTCGACCCTGGGTACAGGCTGACATTTGTTAGAGATGTCACGGACAGATTGTTGATATTGTCTAAAAGAGTGAGCATCCCGCTGTCTATCTGGAAGGAGTAATTTACGACTGCAGGTTGGAGACGGCAAGTTGCATTGTACCATATGTGGTTGCAGGGTCCAGACATGACATGGGGGGTTGCGGGTTGTGAATCGAGGGTTGCGGAGACCGTATCTAAACGGATATAAACATCACTGTACGTTGGGGACATTCGGTCAAAGGCTGCTCCCCAGCTGAATCCAGTGCTAAAGACTTTCTGTCCCGGGCTGGGGGATCCCTCAAATGTATCAGTCGGAGACTGGCAAAGAGGAAGCAGGCCCGCTCCGGTAATCTCCCCGACGCACGACCCATTGCAGCCCCAGTGGGACACATCGATGGGACGATGCTGTGAGTATGCGATGATAACGTCTGAAAATTCTGGTGTGTAGTAGTCCACAAGCATGGAGATACCTCTTCCAATGCCAGTATAGCCTGGAGGGATTGTCTCGCTCAGCTGCGCGGCCAAGGGTATATCCACGGTACGGTTCTGCGACACGATCGTGGTAGAGCGCTGAAGCAGCGGCCCGTCGATGATCGCAACAGTCGTGAAGATACACGCAATGCCTACCGGTGTCGCATGGCGGAAGAGGAGCATGATGGCCGCCTGCACGCTGGTCCCTGCGCTCCACTGCCGATGTAAATGGGCCACCGAGCTACCGTTGAGCGCGTTTCTCCACCATGATATCGTCAGTCCGCCGATGAACGCAAAAGCGATGAGCGCGTTCGTCGCAGCGGATGTGAGCGCCAGCAAGACGGTCGGTTGGAAATACCACGAATCCGTTTGCTCGCCGTCGGAAAGAAGCACGATCGCGTAGGCCGCAGCCATGCAGACGCAGATTGCCAACAGTGACATGACTCCCGTCCATGGAAAACGACGCAGGATCCCTGGTTCCCAAGGGCGAGGATGACTGTTCCCGATGGCTGAGCCATCGTCAGACGCCCTCTTCGATCCGGGATGGGTGGAATAGAGTGAATGGGCCTGACATTTCCAGAAGTCAACTTCATCGTTCAACAGAAATTGACTGCAAAACAACTCGACTTGGATTCTCATGTTCTCTAGCTACCTCTGTAGAAACGCCCGAGCGGGCTCCAAGGAGCGGTCTTGACTGCTGGATATGCATTTCATTCCCAGTCGACCTCGTCGCATCCTCGCAAACACCTTCCATCGTACCTTGTTCTCTTTCCATGTTATGCTTATAATAACTCCCTCTTGAGGATCAGTTCACTGACCGGAAGTTCAACAAAGACCCTAACCGATTCGTTCTCGCAACCTTCTCTTAGCTTGAAGAATCTTCTTAATCCCCGCGTCTCGCAATAGCGAGCCCGATTAACGATCACGGCGGGTGACTTCCAGCAGAGCTCTGTGTCCTACCACCACCAGCCAACCCCATGGAGTCCACAACCCTCTAAGCCCCAGCCTGAATGGCAAATTTCGATAATTTCTTTTTTTTTAAATCATAACTCGGCCTTCGCTTCGTGCGGATTGCATCTTTAGTTTCGCCTTCAAAGGCCTTTCCAGCCAGTCTAGCCCCCTTCAGACTCGAGCTCGCATCCCTAGCCTGGCTTGGCTAGTTAGTTAGTTAGTTGGTAATCGTCCGTCAACTGAAAGCTGAGCCTCTGTGCTAGCTCGAGCTCTCAGAAGAATTCTCTAATACTCGAATTTTAGGCATTTGTTAACTCAGTCATTGGCTTTCACGGTGAAGGTGTGCTGCTAGAAATCGGTTAAATATCTCTGGTGCACAGGCACAGGCACAGGCACAGGCGGCCAGCCTCACTGTCGTGAGAGAGTGAACGATGATGATATATTCAGATACGACCTGTCACTGTTTGAATATCAACAACCTCTTTTATCAGCTTGAATCTAAGAGGTAGTCAATTGCAAACAGAAAGCTTGAAGTCTACATGGATTTCCCTGCGGATTTTTGCTGCTCGAGCTGTCACCAGGCCATTGGCTTTTTTATCCCTCCAGCTGTTATGCAACCAAGCCGCTTCGAGAAAATTCACCTTCAGCTGTTGTGCTATGACCAGTTAGCTCTCTGACCCTGTTATCTTGATATGCTAACCGCCTTTCCGCCGCCTAACAGATTCGAAAGGCAACCACGACCTTTTCCCCTATACGTCAGGGCGATTCTAATACGACGAAGACCTACGGTTGCGAGAAAGATATGTTGAATTCGATGTTGCTGCTCTCAAAGCAATAGTTACCAAATATACTGGTGGTGGTGAAGTTACCGATCTCGTGAACCTTGGAGAAGGCGGTTATAACCGAGTTTGTTCCCTTACTCTTGAGAACACTGGTTGTCAAGATCCCATATCCTCTCTCAGTTTTAAAGAAAGATGTCACTGTCAGTGAAGTTGCAACACTTACATTTCTTCGGTCGAAGGGGGTTGGCCGTTTCAGGACAGGGAGGAATGTTTTTGATAGATTCTAGCGGGTGATTGATATGAGAGATTTGTGCGATCTGGATGATCTCGTCGTCAAAAATGCGCCCAAGATTGCATTGAAGAAATGTTCATCTTATCCACTCCACCCCGGTCGTAAGGCGGGAGGTCTGGCAGCGGAATATGCAGAGACGGATGATTATCGGCCTGGTTTGTAGGGATTTGAATATAGAAAGAGTTTTCATCTTCAGAACTTCATTGATGCAGTTATATAAACATTTACAAAATTCTTTCCATAAATCTGGAGTGCCATTTCTATTTATTTATATGATTTGTTTATAATAAAAAAACACTCACAAATCAGAATCTTTTTTTGTTTTTAATTTTGGGAATTTCTTTATTTGTGAAGTTTTTCTGTATCTTTTTTGATAAAAACAGACCTGTTATCATACATAAGTGCGCTTCCTTAACTAACTAGCTAGTTACTATAATCTGCACACGGCTTGCAGACCTTCCCTGACCATCTCCCCTTGCTTCCCCAGTTAAACAGGAGACGGAAGGGGGAAAATGGCACACCCTCCAATCTCCAAGCGTTACTTCGATCTCCCCTGCTCAGCTATGGCATCTCTGGGTTCGTGCGTATCGTCGATGACCACACTGTCGTCAAGCACACACCGACCCTGGGCAACGCCCGGTACGACCGCGATCTCGCCACCGAGCACCGAATATACCAACGTCTAAACGGCCATCCGCGCTTTGTAGCCGCCCTGGGGTACGAGCCAGGCCACTATCTAGTCCTGGAACGGCACCGCTGTTGTCTCCGCGAGCTCCTCCACCACCACCAGAACGCACAAACCACGCCCGCGACGCATGACGTGCTCCGGTGGGCGATCCAAGCATCGGAGGCGCTGCAGTTTATGCATGAGAATCGCGTTTTACAGGTTGACGTGGGCGCTCATAACATTCTTTTGGATAAGCATGATGATCTCAAATTCTGCGATTTTGCCGGCTCGTTGGCGAGCCGTCGTCTGTGGTGCCTAGTGCCCACTCCTCCAAGTACTCGAGGGGTTTTCAACCTGGGGTTGAGATGGAGTTGTTTGCGTTGGGCAGTCTACTCTATGAAATCGAGACCACATACCGGCCATACGATGATAAGGAGGATCACGAGATCGAGGAGTTGTTCTGTGCCGATACTTTCCCGGATACTCAAGCTCTCGTGCTTAACTCGGTGGTTCAGAAGTGCTGGAGGAATGAGTATACCTCCGCCGCAGCAGCACTTGTCGACATCATCGGTATTCAGAGAGGATTTGAATTGTCCACATTGAGTGGTACCAGTCCTGGGTAACTAATAGTGTCTGGTATAGTAAAGGCTGAAAATCTGCATGTCTATATCATTTCAAAAGCCATCTGAACCCACAGGCAAGAGTGATAGAATTATTCCTGATTCCCTCAAGCCCCATCTCCGCTAGTTAGTTAACTACCAAACGCCACTCAGTCTTGGAAGTGACACTAAGAATCTGATCATTCATTCCAGTGTTCGTCCAACAGGAAAGGTGTCCAGGAAGCAATTGACGGCTTCTGGGTCAAAGCTGTGTGCAAAACCTCGAATTTTCGCATGGTATGCCTGGAACAGATATCGGATGTCCGCAGGTAGAATATAAACATCTCCACACAGATGGCCCTTTGGCCTCAGATAGTTAAACTACCAAGATAACTTAATATTAGGGCGCCACAACATAGCCTCCTGACAACTTCAGCAACCCAATCGCCATCCATCTTGGCTAACCAGTTATTCCAGCCTTGCAGCTGCATGGGTTCCTATCCTCAAAGGCTCTGCTGCAGAGTATTTGGTGTCTTGCTCCCAGGATATGCGGTTTACCAGTTCCCATAAAGCTCGGGGGAGGGGAACCGGAGCCCTAAGATCACAGGTGAAAACTGGCCTGCAATTTTCTACTTAGCTTTCCGTCAAACTGCTCGGTATTCGTAAGCCTGCTGGCCATGCATATTGAACCTGAAATCACCACTGTTGGTTTAGTCGTGACGCTCGAAGCATCCCCTCGTCCCACGTCACCGACGGATCGAGATGCAAAAGGGGTGCTGGAAGAAGGAGAAATATCGTCTCGGCCAGGGTTTATTCCTGAATATGCGTGCGGCCTTGTGGATGGCGATCCTGGTAAATAGGCATCTTCCATTTTCTCTTCCCCTTTACACAGAGAGAAAGAAAAAATGATTTTTCGCTGACTTGGGAAAACCCTCCTTTCCTAGAAAGCCTTTTGGAATGCGTCGATACCACAGCCAAATGCGTACATTACGGCTCGGTTTTTGGCTGCTGTCGCGCTTCTGACACAGAAAGATGCACGATCATGCCTACCAGATGCGTACCTTATGGTGAACCGTGTGACTCCGCATGTCGCGATGACCAAAGGGCATTGCGGTGCACCGTTACAACCCAGCCTTGGTGCGCCACGTATTATTTGAAAATAACCACCACCCCCTCTTCTGTTGCCACCCGGACGCTTTTTGGCTGCCGTGCAGTGCAATCCTCTCCGAGCACGATATCTCCCATCTTGGATTATTACATCTCACGCTTGGTTCCAGGCTATATACCCTTGGACACGGCAGCAGCCGCCAAACACATGATTCCTGCACACACCGCGACACTCGCTGAATCTAGCCCAACGAGGGCAAACACGGCCACTGCCTTGATCTCTTCCAATTCTAATCCCGGGCTCTCGGGTCAGCACATCGCCGCCATCATCGTGGGAACAACGGCAGTTGTCATTGGCGTTGCCATCTTCAGCCTCTGGATGTTCGCCAAGGACAGAACGAGGCCCAAATCAGGCACACAAAATGAGCAAATCAAGCCTTCTTCTGGCCCTACAGCCGAGTCTCAAACTACTGCCAGCTTACCGATGCTTGATCTGGGAGATTTAGGAACAAATAGCAGCTTTTTTGATCCGCTAGAAAGACCGCCAGACACAGCGCCCCGACAACGACACCGACATGCAGTCTATGAGCAATGTGCTTCTAACTAGAAAGCATCTTTCCCTAGCCCTTTTTTAATAACATTGGAAAAAAGTAAAGATTACGGGTCTCTCCTAAAGCCCTCCCTATTCAGAGGAATCACTGCTCCCATCCATTGAATTCTCACCAAGAAACAGTCTCTCACATTGTGTGAGGACCTGGATATAGTGTGCCAGCTGGAACAATGAGATGAAATGGAAAAGGGTGATGCTACTGATAATACTCAGTAAAGGATGCACTGTAACATCCTGATCCTGATAATTGCATCAATGGCAGAAACGTGACTGTAGTTTCTGGGAAATATTGATGGTGGACATTAATCATGCAGTTTTGAAATCACGAAGTTTAGTCCCAATGTAGTGGCTTTTTTGGTCTTGTTGATTTTATTGCATTTTCATAACAACCAAGAATTCATACAATGCCAGGTCATCAGCAGACTATGTGTGATGATTTTTAACATTGAATGGTACCATTCCTAGGGAATAGTGTTTGGTGTAGTAAAGACTGAAAATCTGCATGTCAATGGGGGCACCTAGCTAAACATATGTTTATCAACAAGCGATCTATGCAGATGCACCGCTCCCGAGGTTGTAGGTGGGATTGTGACCGGAGAAGCTGACCCCAACATTTGCCCTCTTAAGAACCATATATATATATACCTTGTATTTGTGAAGATCTGTGTTTACCGTAGGGTAGGATCGTATATCGGAACTTCAATCTTAGGACGAAATCGACCAAACCGGCCTTTTTTGGATACGGGAGCCATCAGTAAACCCTGGCGGGCAAAGGGGAAGATTTAAATGTTCAGCAAGACTCAGGAATTGTTAATCTAAAGTTCTTTCTCACTACCTTCCGGTGCCATTTCCAATTCTCCGGACTTGGCGATCTTGACGTCTGCCGCGGGTTTGTCCCCAGATCCTTTAGACACGTTTTGAACGGCATCAACGACATCGTAGCCCTCAAGGACTTCGCCAAATACGACGTGGCGGCCATCAAGCCAGCTGAGCGAGAAATATTTAGCTTTTTACTGTCGGACCAGAAATCATTCCAAATAGTGCACTACGTACCTTGTGACTGCGGTGGTGATAAAGAACTGTGATCCATTCGTGTCGGGGCCAGCGTTGGCCATGCCTGGAGGGTAGGAGTATATGATTAGCCACGTATATTCCGGCGAAGACAGGTTTACTTACTCAAGAGGCCCTTCTTGGTGTGGCGGATCTTGAAATTCTCATCGGCGAACTTTTCGCCATAGATAGACTTTCCGCCGGTGCCTGAGGATTTGCGGATCAATTAGCCGATACGGCTGGTGCTAGTTTCGGACTCAGCCCTACTCACCATCATGGTTGGTGAAGTCACCGCCCTGGATCATGAAGTCCTTGATGACACGATGGAAGGTTGATTTTTCATAGCCAAAGCCCTTCTCACCGGTTGCCAAAGCCCTACAGGAGTTGAGTTAGGAACCCGCAACATGCAAAGCTTGGCAGGGACACAATATTCTTTACCGAAAGTTCTCTGCGGTCTATCAAGGTAGATCAGTACAGGAATCCTCTTGATTTGTTGCGTGCCATACGCAATCATTTTTGCAGCTCTCACCTTTGGAACGGATTTGCCGTAAAGCCCCATAACTACTCTTCCCAGGGGTTTATCCCCGTGCTGAATGTCGAAGTAGACCTATCCGTAGCAGAGACACCTCCCTTAGCATTGTAATCCTGGAGAAACATATAGCCCGTGTATCAAGCGGTGTGTACCTTGTGGGTAATCTTTGGGCCTTTAGCCTCCGCCCTCGAGAGGAACAAGAAGAGGGCAACGAGGACGAAGGAGCCCAGGGCCAGGAATCGTTTGATGCCAGACATGACCGCAAATGCAGATCAAACGGGGTCGAGGATAAGTTCTTTCAAACACAGGTGAACAGAGCGGTCAATCGATAAAATTGCTCTGCAGGGGAGAGAGACAGAGTGAGAGAGAGAGGGGGAGAGGGGGAGAGGCCAGCTTTCAACTCTTCGTAACGTTGTTTTGGCCTGGAGCGGAAGGTTGGCGGCTCCTTGAAACAAGCGGAACAACGTTTCCCCGCCGCACGGCTTCCCGGGCGGTCAAGTCAGCGGAAACTCTGAAAGTCCATCTTGCATCGGGGGGGTTGGACGAAATAACGAGCACTCTGGACGGGAGAGAGCAAGATTCTGGACCTAGCCGTCACAATGGTAAGTTGCGAGGCAATTGCAGTGGGTTATGGAGCGCTAACCCGTTTTCTAGGTTTTTATTCTCGGTATCAGTTTCACGGAGCGCCAGCTCGTCGCCGTATGCAATTTTCTTTGCCCCTTCATTCTTCCCACCAGCTCTCCTCCCTTCATGTTTCCTAACCTGATCTTACAGAAATCCCTCCAATCCTTCTTCGGGATTGGTCCCTCTATCTGCTCTCGCCTCATGGCCCGCCACTATGTGCACCCGACGGCAACAATCGGTGACCTCTCCAACAAACAAGTCCTCGACATCACCTCCGCACTATCAAACATGAAGATCGAGAACGACCTGCGCCGGGAAGTACTGGATAATATTCTACGTTTGAAGGACACGGGAACATACCGGGGGAAACGACATGCATTGAATTTGCCTGTGAGGGGCCAGCGAACGAGGTCTCAGGTCCGTTCTTACATCTTTTTTTTTTCCCCGTTTCGGGAGAGCAGCTCTCTCTCTCTCCGTTCCATCATTGTTTCTTCCTTATCAATGGGCTGGTCTTGGGCTGACATAAAGTGCTTAGGTCAAAACTGCTATTAAGCTCAATAGAATCGACCGGAGATTGTGAGAGGAGAGCTGAACTAGCTATGTGTATATTTGTATGTTTCTATGGCTGTGGGGGATTCTGAGGCATCGGCGACGGCGTTCAAATTTCGGACATGTGTACAAGTAGATTTTGGGTAAATCCGTGCAAAGGTTAGGACCTTCTATCGAAAAAAGTTCTTGAGATGATAGAGAAATGGTCTTATTTGGTTTCAGTGATATGAATCCGAATCAATAACAAGGCTGATTTATCAAACAGCCTTTGGAACAACCCCCTCTCCCCGATTTATTTGAATCACCTTGTCCTCACCAACGCTCACAATCCCAACTTTCTTATCCCAACAGACATCGAACACCTTCACTCCATCTCCTCCCACTCGCTTGCCCTCTCCCGCACTGTTTCTTGAAATTGCATATATGCTCTCACTCACCACACCGTCCGTGTCTGTCTTTGTAGACCGAATGTCCCAGATCCGGCACGTCCCGTCATGACTTCCACTTATTAGCCCGTATGTACTGTTGGGGTCTCTGGCCAGACACACAACCGCATTAGTATGTCCCCGCAGCGTCATCGCCGAGACCGTCGTGGCCGAGGCGCGAGGGTCAATCAAGGTAATATGTCTTGCCGCCGAGCCCGCTGCAAGAAGGGTATGCTCGGGGAGGTGCTCGACACACAGCAAGGAGTGCGATGTAGTACGGGTGTCGACGAGCGCGGCAGTGACAAGGTCCCATGTGCGAAGAGAGTGGTCCCAGGATGTCGAGTATCCCACCGTGGCATCTCGGGCATCGAAAATTGCAGCAGAAACAGGACCAGAGTGAGCCTGGAGCAAACTCAATGGCCCGCGCTGGGGCGTGCTGACGGAGGAACTCAGTTTCCGTCGTTTAGAGCTCCTGGCCGAACTTGAAGGGAGTAAGGTTGAGGGCGCGGGTGGAGATTCGCTCTTTTTCGTCGACCAAAGTCCAACGGTATGATCTGCTGACGCCGAAAGGATACGGTTCTCATGCACCGCTATCGAGTCCACACCGCCTTTATGGCCGTAATATTCAATCTGCGGCGTTATTCCCTTGTCCTGGTCTGCGTATTTCCACAATCGTACTGTCCTGTCGATTCCGGAAGATACAATCTGGCTGGATGACGAAAATTTCACGCATTTTATTCCACCCTGGTGTCCTCCCTCCTTTGCCGATGGAGAAGTATGGATAATCTCCGACGACATGTTCCATACCCTTAACAATCCATCATAACTCGCCGAGATAATTCTCTCCTCGCTCAACTCATCACTGAGCACATCCACCGAGCTCACCCAGTCGTCATGCAAGAAAGATGCGACATGCAACGGGGGAGTAAGCGCGCGCACATACTCAACATCGAGCGTCGTTTCCGCTGATATACCGTTCGCCGTGAGAAATTCATCAATCGACGTGCGAAGGTATGTCCCGTTTATTAGAAACTCGAGGGGCACAGGCTTCTCGGTACCAAGAAGATTGTTCACAAGGGTAGACAATGCGTATCGTCGCAGGCCTAGATATTTTTTTATTTTTGTTTCCAGTTAGTGACACTCCATTCTGATCTCGTCTCCATTGTGCGGGATATCTTACCTGTAGGGACAAGAATTGGTCCAGTGGATTCAGGAAGCGCGAGGTCTTCGTCGCTGGTCCTGAACCTGAGTCTCACTTGCATCTGGGCAGATTCTGGCTGCACCAGGGAAATTGAAGTCTCCGCCATGGTTATAATCACTTGACTTCCTTTTGCTCCTTTTCTTGTTGTCTCTACAATGTTGAGAGACCTTCAGGCGCAAACTCGCCAAATCGTTTCAATTTTGAAAAATTTAGTACGGCGGTCAGAGCGGCAAAAAGTGCAGTTCCGCGAAACCATGCAAAGCGGAAAAATTCACGGTAAGTATAACAATTCAAATTTGAAAAGAAGAGGGTACAATATGATTCATGTATGATTCGTGTGTCTATGGTACAGCTGAAGTTCGCCTTATTTCTCCAATAGCCCGCCTCCTGTGATCCGAATCTGCAAAAAGCGCATTGATCAAATCCACCAGCTCCTCCGAATCAAACTCCAATTTCAACTCCCCTTCAGTCCACAGGTACTTGATATCCGCTAAGGAACCCTCAAGAATGTTGATCAAATACTGAAATTTCAGCCAGTTGGGTACATACATAGCTGTCATTGGTATCGTTTCTGGCTGGTTGACGGCGTTAGGATCCGTGCCAGGATCAGGAAGAAACAAGTCCGCCAATTTGGAAAGATAGTTGCAAAATTCAACTAAGCGCCGTGATTCAGCGTCTGAAATGTCAACCAGGTCCTCAATGTCCAGTATTAACTTGTTTATCGCGGCCGATATGAGCGCTCCGATTGATTGCAGGAGGGCTGACCGGGATAAGATCGGCTGCCATTCATTGTACACATCGCTCACTCTGTCAACCGCGGCAGCCATTGCATTGTTGCACTCTCCAAGGAACGGCTCTTCAGAGCAATTTGAAAACCCTTGGCAGCCGTCAAGCAAATCATGCAAGATTGTACGTTGCGAATGTAGCTCTTTTACGTATGCGGCCTTGCCAAACTTTTCGACAGACTCAGCATCTTGGCCCAACTTAGGGAGTTCTTGGGCCTCCGACATGGAACGAAGCTGCTCTGCGAGATACATGCAATCGTTGTAAAGGTGCATCTGGCCGACGCTGAATTTGTGCGAGTAGAATACCGGTGCAGTGGCTTTGAACATTGCGACGATCAGCGTAGGTAACGCAAATAAAGCAGGACGCGAAGATGCGAGCTTCAACTGTGAATTTCTAAAAAACCATATTAGTACATTAACCAGGCAATTGAGCTGCCACAGGGTTATCTCACCCCAACTTTGCCAATGCTTCAGCATCAGACACTTGATCAGTTATTATGGCTAGAATGCTATCGGGTAGATCTGTTATGGCATACGATTCCTTCAGGATCAATTCTCGAAGGGATCCTTTCTGATCGTTCCCATGTCCGTTGGTCTGCAGGTTCGATTTTGTATCCTCTTTCGAGGTATCAGGTGCAGTGGTCTCCTCATTCTCATCATCCCAATCCCAAGACTCGCCAGCCTCATCCTCATTTTCAGAGTCTGCGTTTGCATCATCCTGTTCTGGAGCTTTTGTGGAATTCTGGTCTTCTGGCTCATTGTCTTCTTCTTTATCGCTCCATTCCGCATTCCAATCATCTTCGCCATTTCCTTGTGCAAGCATGCCATCATTTTCTGATAACTGCTCTTTCTCTATCCTTTCTACCCTTCGAAGCTTCCCGCTGTTGTGGGACATAGCTAGTCGCACATCATTTAGCGCTTTGGAGCGCCTTAGACCGAGCCATAGGCGGGGAACCTGGCCGACCCAGGCATTTAACTCCTCCAACCCTTGCCAACCTTGCTTTTCTAGCTCTGAAACAAAATGTCGAACTTGGTCCAAAGTCTCCTGGAAGGTCTCTAGTGAGGAAACATCACTTGGTATTGAAGGGGACAGCCATTTCGCCGTTAATGGGGCGACGATAGTACTGGCCAGGGTAATGAGCAGGCTCTCGAGGACGGCGGAGGGTAGATTATCTTTGAAAAAACGAAATGCAGAGAGTACGCCTTTCAGAATGTCAAGTACTGAAAGTTGAGACGGAGTGCGGACTAGTTGCAAGTGGTGCTTATCGACGGAGAATGTACGGCATTGGCCCGTTCGAGTGGGAAATATTACTGGTCGAAGAATGTAATTGATGATATCTTTCTGAAAGGAATTAACGACGCCGTCCAGTACTTGTAGTTTGGACAATCCGGCCAAGAGTTCGGGTGAGCGCCCTACTGAGAGTAAGTAAGATGAACGTATGCTATTTGTTTGACCAGACATACCGCTGTTGTTTATCGTGACCGTTGGTTCATCAGACGTTGAATCGATGTTGACCAAAGAATTCCACTCAGTTCGAAGGGCGGTAGCAATGCCATCACGTAGTTCCGCAGCTTTTGTGGATAGTAAGTTGAGGACAACAGTATTTCGTGGCAACCTAGTCCTAGCTAGGGAACCCTCAATTTCTTCCAGAAGATCAATAGACCTTGTCCATTCACTTCGGCCAAGTGCCAGTTGAGCAGCAACGAAGTTGCCGTCAATAGACCACGCTTCTTCTAGCGTTTCCAGCAAAGTCTCATGAAAGGCAATGTCTTTGTGCAAGCGGTCAACCGTAGACTGGGCGCCAGAAACTTGATCGCGGAGCTCTCGTCCTTTTTGGTGCAGCGTAACGATCTCCCGGGCAGCCAGCCTAGAGCGTTCTATGTCCTGATGCAATTGTTTGGCTTGGGCTATCCAGTTGTCCACACTACTCGCGGATTCTCGGCTGAGGGTGGATATTTCATTCTAATAACGGAGTCGGAGGTGTTAGCCTTGGGGGGACAACCCGAGGACGGTCATACCGAGCATACCTCAACCACTTCCTTGGCCCTTTCTATCTCCTGCCCTGCTGCTGGAATAGCCTCCAAGGGGAATTCAGCAGAAACTAGGCCCTCGGAGTCGGGAAACTGCCCATCAGTAACGAATTTCAGAAGTGCTTGACAAACGGCGTCGGTGGATGGAGAGGAGGGCATTGCGAGTGACGATTCCTAAATTCATTCCGTTAGGAGATGCGAATGCTCCCCTTTTGACCAGACTTGAGACCTTGTTATCATATGATGCCCATTATTGTCGAAAAGCTGGCTCATCCCCTCACAGCTTCGGGTTGTTCGTTTGTTCGCCTGTTCTTTTGAAAGGCCAAGAAAGCGACTTCCCCCATGGTCACATGTTGGAGCTTCGCAAAGAACCCCCCCCCCAAGTCAGTCAGCCAGCCTGCCACAAACGATCTCCCATCCGGCTCAACGTTCGCCAGGGATACACAACAGAGAACCACGATACCTCCAGCCCTTGCTTGAGACGGAGGGCATTGGGTTTTATTTGCTGATACGACTCCTTTTCCTGGTCTAGTTATATGACTGTTGATTTGGAAACCAACTATCAGATAACTATCGCTTTCCCGCTCTCTGGTCTCCAGGCTGCTTGGTCCTCCCCCCCGCATCTCTCTGCCTCCCAAGTCAATTTCTCTGAAATACATCCCACAGTGCAACTGGGATCTGGGGTCCTGGTCCGCCATAACTATTCATCGGACATTACTGGCTGTGGACAGATCTTCTCTTGTGCTCATGTAAGACATGTCCTCCTCATCCTTCGCCCCCCCGCGAGTCTCTTTCAGTAGAGGGTTTCTGTGCCCCGTCTTGCAAGTGGTTGGCTTTCTTGAATCTCTCTTTTATACCCCGTGGAGCCCAGTTGCACAGTTCAATGATTATCAAAAGTAGCCCAAGCCTATATTCCTCTTGTGTTCATCCCTTCTCGCTCAACCCTGTTCAGCCAGTATGGCTAGGCCAACGGGCAGGGATGCCTACGTCCTGCCAGGTACACTCTGCTAACGATCAAACGGTGTAGCTCTATTCTAATAGTCATTACATCTGCCACAATTCTCTAAGAGAGCTAGGAGGTAGGGGAGGCTAAAATGGTACCCCATAATGGCGGTAAAAGCTCATTTCGTCGGCTTCAAAATTTCAAACCGGATTATTCCGCTAGTACCTTTACCCAGTATGAGTCTGAAAGGACGGGAATGAGAGCCGTCGTTATAGATCAAAAAGGTCCCAAAGTGTATGGTTACTTTTTGCTCGCTACGGAGATCCATGACGATTCCGGCTCTCCTCACACCTTAGAGCATCTGTGCTTCATGGGCTCAAGGAATTACCAGTACAAAGGCTTCCTTGATAAGCTGGCCACCAGACTGTATTCCGACACAAACGCGTGGACCGCCACCGACCATACGGCCTACACTCTGGACACTGCCGGATGGGAGGGGTTCTCCTTGATCTTGCCCATATACCTGGAACATATCGTGGCGCCCACGCTTACTGATGCCGGGTGTTACACCGAAGTATATCATATTGATGGCACAGGACATGACGCAGGAGTGGTATATTCTGAAATGCAGGGCGTGCAGAACCGCTGCTCTGAATTAATAGATCTACGGTCTCGTAGACTGCTGTATCCAGAAGGCGTAGGCTTTCGCTATGAAACCGGTGGAATGATGGAGCAACTCCGGGTTCTCACCGCTGAACGCATCCGTGCTTTCCACAAGAAAATGTATCAGCCGAAGAATTTGTGCTTGGTTATTGTTGGAGAAGTGGATCATGCCGACCTTTTGTCTGTCCTGGATAAATTTGAAGACACGATTCTTGATATCATTCCCGGCCCTGACGCTCCCTTCCAGCGTCCGTGGACGGAATCCACTCAAATACCTCCTTTGGAATCATCTATAATCGATACCATTGAGTTTCCAGAGGAGGATGAATCCTTCGGGGAGATTGAAATCCGATTTCTAGGACCAGATTGCAATGATCGCGTTCAGAGTATGTGATATGATTTTCCATTGGTGTTTATTGACAGTGATTAACGGGGAGCAGGTGCTGCACTCAATGTCACATTGTTGTATCTTGCCGGATCGTCAGCCGCACTGCTGGAAAACGTGCTGGTCGAAAAGGAGCACGTTACCACAGCAGTTTATTATATGACAGACGACAGGCCTCGCACGGAAATTCGCTTTACTCTTACCAGCGTGGCAACTGAGAGTCTGCGCGATGTAGAACGTCGATTTTTCGAGGTGCTCAGGGAAGCGATGCAGCACGAAATCGACATGAAATATATGCGCGAATGCATCCAGAGGCACAGAAGAAATTGGAAGTTCTCTACCGAGAACTCGGCGTCATCGTTCGCAGACTATGTCATCAACGACTTTCTCTTTGGTGATAAAAACGGATCCAGACTGCTAGAGCTTGCCACCTTGAAGGAGTACGAAGAATTAGAGTCATGGCATGACAACCATTGGCGAGGATTCATTAAACAGTACATGGCTGATGCGCCCCATGTTTCTGTCCTCGGGGTTCCCTCCGCTAAACTTGCTGCAAAGCTAAAGGCCGATGAAGAGGCGAGGATTGACGAGCGAAAGAAAAAGCTTGGAGAGAAGGGGTTGAACGATTTGGCCGATAAATTAACGAAGGCGAAGGCTGAAAATGATAAACCGATACCGCGTGAAATTTTAGCTAAGATACAGGTCCCGGATACAGATTCGATTCATTTTATCCACACAACCACTGGTAAATCAGGATCCGCATTGAAAGGAGGGCGACCTGACAACAAGGTTCAGCAGTTGATTGACTTGGATGCCATGGACTCCCCCCTGTTCATCCATTTCGAGGACATAAGCAGCAATTTCGTCCAGTTTTCATTGATAATTTCCACTCAGGCAGTGCCGGTTGAGCTTCTTCCCCTGCTTTCAGTCTACACGGAAACCTTCTTTAGCCTTCCGATCAACAGAAATGGCGAGCGCATTTCGTTCGAACAAGTGATTGTTGACCTCGAAAGAGATACTGTCGGATATACGATGGACTCTAGCCCGGGGAATTCTGAAATGCTAGCAATAACTTTTCAGGTTGAACTGGAGAAATACCAAGCCGCCATATCGTACCTGAAGGAGCTGACATGGAATTCAATATTTGATTCCGAGCGTCTCATCGCCGTCGCGACCAGATTGTTCTCAGATGTCCCGGATGCAAAACGGAGTGGAAGCGGTATGGTGGACGCCGTTCGTTATATGATCCAGTATGCGCCAGAATCTATAGTTCGGGCGAGATCTACGCTGGTGAAAGCCAAATACTTAAAACGCATTAGAAAATTGCTCGCAAAGGATCCCCAGGCTGTTGTGCAGCGGATGGAGACAATTCGAAAAAGCCTATTCCAGCCCGAAAATCTCCGAATTCTCGTCGCCGGCGATTTGGAAAGGCTTTCAAATCCGGTTTCATCCTGGAAGCCCTATATTGAGGGCCTTGACATGTCGAAGCCCCTTAAACCGATCGTTAAACTAAGTGAACGGCTCAGTGATGCTGGCAAGGAGCCAGGACACCTTGCATACATCGTGCCGATGCCGACGATTGATTCATCCCATGTGAATGCCAGTGCCAAAGGACTGAATTCCTATGATCACCCGAAACTGCCGGCGCTCTTGGTCGCCATTGCCTACATGAATGCCGTGGAAGGGCCCATGTGGGTGGCGGTGCGGGGCACTGGTCTAGCTTATGGGGCGAGCTTTAGGCACAATGTTGATACTGGCCTGGTTCATTTCAACATCTATCGGTCACCCAACGGGTTCAAGGCGTTTGAGGCAGCGAAGAAAGTCGTTGATGATTACTTATCGGGTGTGGCAACGCTCGATCCCGTGATGTCCCTCGAGGGTGCTATCAGTACCATTGTAGCCGGGTTCGCGAATGAGCAAGCCACTTATATTCTTTCGGCGCAGGAGAGTTACATCCGCCAGGTCATTCGGAAACTCCCTCCCGATTACAAAGAGATGGTGTTGAAAAAAGTGCGGAGCGTCACTATCGATCAGCTCAAGGAGGCTCTTCAAGAAATCATCCTTCCCGTCTTTACTCCTAGCAGTTCGGATGTTGCTGTTACGTGTGCTCCCATACTTGAAGAGGTAAGTTACAGTTTATCTTTGATAATATCTTGGACGGAATCGACCAAACGAGCTAACGCGCACTATAGAGGATCAAAGCCGGATTTGAATCCATCGGATTTAAACCTGAAGTACAACCGCTCAAGCATTTCGAGGATGACTACGGCTTGCATGTAGAGGGCGAAGAGGAAGATGAGGATGAAGATGAAGATGATGGCGACGGTAGTGAATTGGGTAGCGAGGCTGGCAGTGATGAAGACGAGGAGTAGGAGCGTAGACGATCTAAGTGGCGTGCGGACCTGTAACTAACTATCCAGGGAGAGAGAAAGAAAACAACCATAAAGCTCGAATATAATGAACATCGGGACGATATAAAAGTCGTTGAAGAAAACTATAACTAATCTGCGATCAAGTCCAGCCTGACTTGAGTTGACCTGTGTAGTTATTTCTGTTTTCGGCTTAGCAGCAAAAAAGTCCGCTGGGAAAGCTTTAGCCCCACTAAAAACGACTCCCAGTTGCTTTTTCGCCATTTCACAAGAAACCAACCACCACGAAACCTCAAGTTCAAACAATCGCCAAAAAGAAGGGTAAAAAAAAACACACAAAAACCTCCCATCGCCCCCAAGCAACACCACGCCATTCTGCCTGTTGGGTTGCTCTGTCCCACAGCTTGATTACTGGCCCCTGGAACGCTCCCGCAATCATGGCTCCGATCAGTGATTACTCCGACGACGAATCTCAGCCAGGCTCGCCTGTGCTTGGTGCCGCCGACGAGAACGGTGCTGAGCAGGATTTTGACGACCAGGACGACCTCGATGAAGAAGAAGAGGAGACAAAGCCGCTCAAATCCGCATTAAAACAGCCGTCGTCCGCCCCTTCAGCGCCAGCTGTGAAGAAGCCAGAGCTGCCCGAACAGCCCGATCCAGAAACCCTGGATCTCTCCACCTTGACTCCCTTGTCTCCCGAGATCATTGCGCGACAGGCGACGATCAACATTGGTACAATCGGGCATGTCGCTCACGGAAAATCCACAGTGGTCAAGGCCATCTCCGGTGTACAGACTGTCAGGTTTAAGAACGAGCAGGAACGAAATATCACAATCAAGCTGGGTTATGCGAATGCGAAGATTTACCAGTGTGACAATCCCGAGTGTCCGCGCCCGGGCTGCTATCGGAGTTTTAAGAGTGATAAGGAAGTAGATCCTCCGTGTGAGAGGGAAGGTTGCGCGGGTACATATCGTCTCCAGCGACATGTTTCGTGAGTGTCTCTTTCTATTCCTATAGCCTTGAGCTGCGGAACGAAGAAGAAGAGGGGAAAAAAAAGAATACATTTGCTAATTGCTCTCCCAGTTTTGTCGACTGTCCCGGTCACGATATTCTTATGAGCACTATGCTTTCAGGTGCCGCTGTCATGGACGCAGCGTTACTTCTGATTGCCGGAAATGAAACCTGTCCCCAGCCACAGACGTCCGAACATTTGGCGGCCATTGAAATTATGAAGCTTAACCACATCATCATTTTGCAAAATAAGGTTGATCTTATGAGGGAAGAAGGCGCCCTCCAGCACTACCAGTCGATATTGAAATTCATTCGAGGCACAGTTGCAGATGGGTCGCCCGTTGTTCCTATCTCTGCCCAACTTAAATATAACATCGATGCGGTCAACGAGCGCCTCTGCACACATATTCCCGTTCCAATGCGTGACTTTACAGCTTCTCCTCATATGATTATCATCCGTTCTTTCGATGTGAACAAACCTGGCTGTGAAATTGAGGACCTAAAGGGTGGTGTTGCTGGTGGTTCTATTTTGACTGGTGTATTGAAGCTCGGTGATGAAATTGAGATCCGCCCTGGTATCGTGACAAGAGACGAGCAAGGCAAACTCAAATGTCGACCAATTTTCAGCCGTGTTATTTCCCTTCTTGCCGAACAGAACGATCTCAAGTTTGCCGTTCCCGGTGGACTTATTGGTGTTGGAACAAAAGTTGATCCCACTCTTTCCCGTGCTGATCGTCTCCTCGGTTTCGTTCTTGGTCACCGTGGCAAACTTCCTGCTATCTACAGTGAACTCGAGGTCAACTACTTCCTCCTTCGCCGCTTACTTGGTGTCAAGACTGCAGATGGCAAGCAAGCTAAAGTCGCGAAACTGTCCAAGAATGAAGTTCTCATGGTGAACATCGGCTCCACTGCTCCTGGAGCCAAGGTTATCGGTGTCAAAGCCGACGCAGCGAAATTGATCTTAACCCAGCCTGCTTGTACCGAGATTGGTGAAAAGATCGCCCTAAGTCGAAGAATTGACAAGCATTGGCGTTTAATCGGTTGGGCAACGATTGTTGCGTAAGTACCATCCATCTGGCCATATCTTTTTTATATGCATTTTCTAACATAAACCAGAGGAAACACCATTGAACCCAATGTTGACTAAACCGGACTCTGTTCTCGTGCTGGTCCTCTCCTATTGACCAAGAGAGGGAATATTGGCGCATTTGATCGACGTGGCAGAGATGTGTGTTTAGATGTCAGACTCCATTTTAGGCCATCAAAAAAGTATCATAACCATGGGACATGTCCAAAATTCATCGCACCGTGGATTCTTATTGTCATTTTCGTTTTTTTAGGATGATGAAAATGCCCTCTGCCCCCTTGTTCATCTCCCCCATTTCATGACATTTATGTCGCTGTTGTCTGTGTCCCTGGTGGCTCTCTTCGTTTGTTTTTTCCCGAATCCTTCTTGACTGCGGCTTATTTACGGCATAGATAAAGTGTGCCCAGGGTGGGCTTATGGCTAGCAACGTATTAGGCTCTTGAAATGCAATGTGATGATGATTGACAACAGTAAGTTTTTTGAATCTATAGTACAGTACATTCGTATATCCCGGTTTATAGTCCACAAATACACAAAAATTGGAACAGTAGATAAGCCACACGAGCAAAGCAGGCTGTTAATTCGGTCACGGACGTTAATCTGGCTTCCAAAGCAAATGCTTGGCCACCTCTCATAACCGCCTCGAGCTGCCACTCAGACAAGTTCGCGTAAAGCGAATCCAAAAGCGACTTCAATCCATTCCTCAAGCTCATAACCCTCACAAACACCCACATAATCATTTGCTCCCGCAGCAACACAATGAGTTCCAACCTAATAAGTCAAATATTTCCTTCCTTTTGTTTTTCTCCTTGAGAGAATACCCCGTCCGCCTCTGCACCGCACTCTCGCCAGGAATCCATGTCGGCGTTTTCGAACTATCCGTGAGGGATTGTACGTATTTCGTTTTGCGCCTAGAGAGGCAGTGGTGGAGAACTGACGCGGGGCGCCCACTAAAGGAGGTGATAGGGAGGCGGAGAAGCGAGTGTAGAATGTCGACTGGGTGATTGTGGGCGTGGAGAGGGAGGGGGAACGGAAGACTGGGGAGGAGGAGGAGGAGGCCGAGGCGATTGACCGTGTCGTTTGGGACGAGAGCCTAGGGAGAGTTTGTCTGTCGGGTAATTTGGTTAGAGATGTATGGATCTCGCTTTGGGAATGAACAAAGACCGTACGATAGAATTGTGCGAGAAACGGAGCTCGCAATTCGCCTTGTAGAAACGAGGTTGGCGGACATGATCCAGCTGCCACGGAGGCACAGCATTTTCAACAACCAGCAGTTTCTTACTTGGTGGGGCGATATTAGACCAAGTTTGCAAATCAACCAAAATTCTCCCTTCGATATAGGTGTCCCGTAGTTAGCTGGGCTGGACGGTGGCTGTGTGGACTTGCAGCAGCAACTCCTGGCATTCCCAATCACTTTTCGCAAGTTGAAGAAAAAGAAAGGGACAAGACTCGCAGCGCACGGACCATCACCAACCACCAAACCCTCCCGGAATAATTTTTTCCTACAAATCCAAACAGCTACTTTCCTTCATTCAGCAAATAAAAAAAGCAACCCCGGACTAGAAAACCGCCAATCTAACCCCATTACATTGACAATGGCATTCCAAGCTCAACCCAGCCCTCTCCCACCAACCCAGATCCACTCCACGCGCCGCATCAGTCCCTCTGACGCCCACGCTTTTCTAACCGCATACCTAGACCGCGCAACAACCGATCCCTCCTACCAACCGGACAGCACACTCTCCGCGCATGGCCCCGTCTCAGCGAACACTGGCTCAGCGCCTAACCTCGTAATTCACAGTCTAAAACGCGTGCAGGCGGGATTGGCGGGTGAAGTCTTGGGGAGAGACATTGTCCTCGAGCAGCAGTTGCAGGGTGATGCGGGGATGAAGGAGTTTACGGACGGGGAGGATTGGACGGGAGAGCGAAGGGGAAAGAAAGCGGCTGCGGGTAAAAAGCGGACTGCTGGGTGGCAAGCCCTGGAGACTTTCGAGAGGGAACAGGTCGATTTGGTGGAAGGTGGTGATGGAGCGGATGATGGGAATGGCGGCGCTGCGGTCGTTGAGGAGGATATGGGGATTGAGGATGACCAAGCAGCGGGCAATGAGGCTGGTATCAGTAAGGAGGAACGGAAAAGGAAGAAGAAGGAGAGGAGAAAGGCCGAGCAAAGGGCAAGAGCTTCTGCTCCGAGCTAAAGTAATCTCTACGCAAACGATCCACAACAAAGTACCACGACGCCGAAAGCCCAGTTGTTATATTGGTAAGTGTCCCATCCGAAAGTTCCTAAATTCAAAACACACTTGAGAAAAAGAATACCGAAGAAATCGCCGAAATGCAAATTTTGATAACAAATCCTATAGCTCCCGATCAGCCGCCTTGACTGGTTTATCCGAATCCTCGTTCTTCTTGCCACTGATCTTCCCTCCTTTCCAACTGAGAGCCCCCAGTCTCTCTGGCAGGATAGGATGCGAATAATGGTAACTGGCATACATCCAATCCGCATCCATAGTCGAGAGATTTTGAATCTGAAGTTTGAGGAGCGACTTTGCGAGTTCGGTCGAGTACCCAAGTTTGACCGCAAATGCGTCTGCAACAAATTAGCCGCCATCGCCAGAATGAATGATTTGCAATAAAACACGCAAAGGAAAACATACCGGCCTCGAACTCGAACTTTCGGCTCAGAACATTCATCAACAGTTTAACAACTGCATCCATTGGCGCCAAGGCGTCTGAAAATAGCAGGAATCCAATCATAATTGGATATTCATTGTGGAAGCCGAAGGAATTGTACAACGATTTGTTATTGACAAAGGCGGAAAACAAGGCGAAAATGTAAAACATGTGGAACTGAGGTCTTGTTAGATAGGTCTTGTATGACAAAACTTGTGTTGGTCAGGCTTACCTGGGCGATTCCGAACAGCTTCGTTGTATGGTTCAAACTCCAGTGTCCAAGTTCGTGGCTCAAGACTGCAACAACCTCTTCAGGCTCACTCTTCTCAATCAGCGTGTCATAGATGACAATGTGCTTTTTCCAGGGTAAACCATAGAAATATGCATTGCTATGGGCGCTTCTCTTGCTTCCATCGATGACGTAGAGTTCCTTGAGCGGGAAATTCAATTTCTTTGCGAGACTTTCAACGCCGGTTTTCAAAGCCCCGGGCTCCAATGGAGAAAGTTTGTTGAACAATGGGAGGATGGCAATTGGATAGATGGTGATGGCGAATACTTGAACGAACACACCGAACATCCAAAGATAGTAGAAGAAGCCAGTCCCGGTCTTCTGGACGATCTTCAGAATAGCGCTGATTATGGGAGTACCAAGCACAATGCCAAGCATTTGTCCCTTGAGCATGTCCGAGACCCATAGTTTGAAAGTCTGTTTGTTGAATCCGAACTTCTCCTCAAGAACAAAAGTGCTATAGTACGAGACCGGCAAGGAGAGAGCAGTCGTGATGAGATTGAACGTGAAAACAAAGACCAAAGTATGAGTGATTTCACCTTGGAACCGTTCGGGAAGATAGTGTGTTAACCAGAGGCCCGTGATGGCCCAGAGTTTCGGGAGTGCATCGTAGTAGATGAAAGCTAGGTTCTGAATTTGGCTGTAAAGTCCAGAGACAAAACCAAACTTGGCTTTCGCGCGACCGTATGCCTACTCTAGTATCAGCATGGTTTAGAAAAACAGCTGAAAGGTAGCTCTAGAACACACCTGACTTTTGTCGAATACCTCCTGCGAAACCTCCCCCTCCAAGACCTTAGGCGGCTTCTTCTGCTGCAAGACGCTATATTGACGTAGAGACAGAAAGCCCTCCAATAGATACTGTCCAAGAGAGAACCCAACAATAATCTTCTTCCACGGGAAGAAAGGCTGGTCGAGGAGCCGGGCAAGTTCCTATAACCAAACACATTAGCTTCAGAGGGGAGAGTTCAAATAGTCCTGCTACCTCAGGCTGAGCCTACCTGAAGGATATACATGGCTGAGGCACAATTGATGATTCCCTGAGCTTAGTGCAAGCTACCGAGGGTTAAGAAAGATGTTTCTCAGCTGGTTTTGTGCCCTCCTCCAGGCCGGCTTTCACGCTGATTGAATGATGATGCCAGGTGGTGTTTGAACCAAAAAAAAAGCCGCGCGACCTGAAAACAAACGCCCGCATTACGTAACTAACTAACTAAGCACAGCGGAATATAGCTTTTACGGCCCGGCGGTCACGAGTTCACTAGCGTCTTGGCGCTGACTTCAACATCAAATTCAGGTTGGACCTATCTCACGAGGATCATACCTTCACATAGAGCCATATGTAGTTTAAGTGTGCGATGCTTAGACACCACGAATCAATCCTAGAATATATTTAGTCATTCCAATCATATATTGCATGTATATATCCGTAGTAAAGCCAGAAACAGCCCTCATCCGACATCTGTTGCATAATAAGGCAGCGGGCGACATCCTTTAACACCTCCATAGAAACTGCACGGTACATTCCTGTTTCTCCACTCTTTTGAAGAAACGGATGTGTCAAATATATACATATTGCATAAATCACCACTGACTATCTGTTGTTGTGGAAGATACCCCAGACAGGACCTGAAATAGAACAAATTAGCCTGTAATCATCAACAGGAGGAGTGGTACGAGCGTCACTTACCACTTCCTTTGTACTCAAGGTGGTTGCAATTAAGACAACTCGCAACATAGCCCTGCTTTAGGTCCTTGTAGAGGGACATCGAGCGGCGAGGGCGAGTGTTATGGGCGATAATTGTGAACTTGCCGTTGCCGTTGACAGGTCCGATGTATCTGTTATCGTTGGCATCGCCCGTGTCGGTGCAGCCACTGGGACCGCACAGTTGGACGTAACCGGCCGAGGCCGTGGCGGCAAAGAGAGAGAGGGCGAGAAGATTGAACTGCATGTTGATGATGGTAGTCTGGTAGATAAGGCTTTTGGTTGTCCGTAAAAGTTTTGTCCTTTTTGTGATCTCAGGGATTTTGTGAAAGGTGGTGATATCTGGCCGAAGAGAGGAGATTGCGCTGCTTTTTATATCTTAGAGTGCTGGCTGACCAGAAATTTGGGATTCCCAACAAGCCAACACTGGCCCTCAATCCTTTCGAATACTCCCACGGAAGACCGGGGATCATCATCGGGCCATTACTCAAGGATGAGAGTTATCTGGAAGCACCTGTTATTTGCTCCTGAACTCGACCAAGCTGACGCAACCCGCAATATGCTGGATTTCATATTGCTCTGCTAGCCTTCCTGTTCATCGCCGGACGAATAGGTGGTACAGAGTAGATAATGTGGGTTGGTGATTTTCCCAACCCTGATCCCGACTTGTACCCAGACCCATTCACACCGCTGAAAATCTCATGAAACTTGCATTCAATTGGCTCCGCTCTCTGCTAAGTGGTTTGCCTGTGTTTCCTGTCTCCATATGCATGTTGAGCTAGACTTCTTGGCCAGTATTCTCCTTAAGAATAGAGCTTTTTTGGTCCAGTTGGTAGAGCATTGCTCTAACAGACCATTAGCCCTTGTGCCTTATGCTGCATGGGTTTGAATCTCAGAGTGATATATAGTTATCATTTTTGATTTGTTTCAAATATTTCAAATGTTGTGACTGAGTCTCCCACACAGTGAGAGCATTGGGAGATCGAGAAGGATTCCCTCCTGTCCTTGTCCATGCAACTAACTAGAGTGGGATGTTGAGACCTAGGTAGACATCTTGGCGACCAACTAGTTAGTTAGTTATCCTTGGAGGTTGTGCAGAATTTTTGGTCGAGTTGGTAGAGCTTTGTTCTAACAATGCATGAATAAGAGTCCTATCCACTCAGGATTCCAAGAAAGAATTTGGAATACCGCTTTGTCTGAGGTTACAATCATTCATTTATTCAAAAGAAAACAACAAATCCTGGCAAGCTAGAAATTGTTGGTTCAGAGCTACCAAGGTGTTTTTGCCTTCAAGCACATAGTTAGTTATCGACGATGCACAGAATGATGGAATATATCCACAGGCATTAAATTTACCAATGGCCGTAGTTGGTTGCTGCAGAACTGAAAATATTGGCTTGCTTGCGCTTGCAGCTCCATCCCTGCAGCATATTCAGCCCCAAGCGTGGCGCCATTTTTTCGCGTCCTATTCCGCAGCTATGTTTGTTTATCGGTTCAGCTTCAGCCTGCAGGACTTGCAAATTTCTGAGAGCTCATTCTTGCGGGCAGTTGCCTGACAATTATTTCTCATGTGGCGCTGGACCTTGAAGAGCCTCTTGCATGGTGGAGCCACTGTCGGTCAGTCATAGGCCAGACGGCGAGAGGATTCGAGTGTTGATCTTCCAGGGATGGCGATGCAAAAGTAGCACATAAGCCGCGAAGGCCGAAGGAGTTTATATATAGCCTATCTGTAGTTAACACGGGATATGTCTATTCTGGGGAGTTGCCTAATAATCAATATGTTGTTGGAAGCCTCTAACTGCCAGACTGATCCAGCATTGTGAAGCTCGTTGGCATTTAAGGATCATTCTTGAATCTCGCCTAGGCCTGGTCAGTAACTAACTAGATATCAATATACCAGTGATCGCTGTTGTCATGGGCACCTAAAGTACGGTAACGGAGCGTGTGTGTCAGAGGGAAAGGGACATAAAAGGGTATCTTATCATGCGATCGTTTGTTATGATCTTAAAATGTGTGGCTTGATAACTACATGCTTGACTTTCTAGCACTGGCTAACCAACTAACATAACTCACAAGCAAGCGAACACCCCAAGCGAGCGAA
>LJPK01000421.1:0-46663 GCA_001430945.1 Amauroascus niger
CTTTCTTGATTGCAGTTCTTGGTCCTGCCATGTAGGCTCTGGCACATGTGTCTCTGAAGTTGTTGTGTTCCTCAATGATGTTCTCAATCTGGTTTTGCATTGCTTCAATTTGATTGTTCTTGATGGTGATTTGGGTGTTCAGCGCGGCAATCTCAATTTGCATGTTGGCATTGATTTGGGTGTTCAGCACATGGCAGTTGTGAATGGTGCTGCTGATGCCCTGATATGTTGTGTTGATGTTGTGATTCACTGCTGCTGTGAAATGCTCAACTGGGATTCTTCAGTCTTTGTTGCCTTGGGAGGTTGGTGCAAGATCCACCCAATTCACCTGGGTGATGTCCAGCTGGCCTCCCGTTGCTGGGGGATTGGTGGCATTGCTGGTGTCTGAGGGGTTCATGGTTGCTGACGTGCTGGAAGCCATTGCCGGCGTGCTGTTTAGGTGGTTTTGACGGGGAATCAGCTAAGATCCAGGTGCAACGGGGTGCAGATCTTGATAAGCTGAGTGGGAATGATACCTTTTTACCAAAAAGGTATCCAAAGGGCTATAGAGTTGATCTTCAGTATTATGTTGGGACCTCAACTAGCTTACAACTAACTAACTGCTAGCAACTAGACAGATGCTTGACAAAATATCAAAGATGGTTCTTTACAAAGAGACCTTGGGGGTGGAGAGGTTTATAAAGGACCTTGAAGTCCTAATGCTCTGCTCTAGCACTAAATCTATTCTGTCATTGGCAGTCACCTTTAGGCTACAGGTCTCAGGTCTGGAGTCAGACTCTAACAAGAAACAGATCTCTCAATCTTCTTCAAAAGAAGTTCTTCATCAGATAAAGAGATTTTGAAAATTTGTTGACATTCATCAAAGACTCTGTCAAAAACTCTTGTTGAATACTGCATTGAAACAAAACATCAGATACATTGAAAATCAAAACATCAATCATTAAAACATTGAAACATTGAAGTGAATTGGAAGTCAGTTGCTAACAGAGCTATTTCAGATAAATGAACAAAGACATTACTTAATAAAATGAAAAGATTACTCTACTGAGAAAAACATCTGAGAATCTATTGAGAATTTGAAAAATGCATCAGAAGCATTGAAAGCATTTCATCAATCTGAAAGAAGAAAAAATTAAAAGTGAAATCAGATAACAGTGACACATCATCAGAGCAAATGACACTCAAACTCAAAGAACTGATATGAGAAGAAGCTGAATCAGTCTCAACAGTTTTTTTTGTTGATCAGACTCAGTTTGCTTCACATGCTTTTCTTCTTTCAATCTTTTAAGATCTTTAACTTCACACAGATTCTTTAGAAGAAACTCTCTTATTTATTTATGAAGAAGTTCTTCTTGTTTTTTCAAATAAAGAAAACAGATCAGAGTCATCTTCTTCTCTGAAGCAATCTTATTCTAAACTTTAATGAGATAATTTCAAGACTGATTGAATGACATTGCAGAAGTGCAGAGATGACAAACAGAGACACAACTCTCACATTTGAAAATCTCACAATTATGAAAACACAATTTATTGAGAACAAGACAACACTCACACAGATAGAAGTCAGAGATGCTCAAGAAATGAAAAAATCTAACACAATTGTTTTTGTGGACAGTGAAACTTTTTTGAATTAAATCACTAGAAGAAAGAGAGATCATAATTAACAGACATATCTTACATCAAAAACAGTTAAACTCATCACAACTAGAAGAGAAACAAATTCTTTAAGAAAGAAAAAGTTGAGATGACTTGGTGCTGGAGAGAGAAAATGATGTTATGAATCTAATAAAACCAGATCTCAGAAGATTGTGGCACAGCATTCATAAGTGAATAATGAGATGTCAGACAGCAAAACAGAGTAACATTGATTCAAACTGAACATAGCATATGTTATGATGAACATAGCAAGTGCTATGACAGAATATAGCAGATGCTATGATGAAACATAGTCAGCACTATGATGAATATAGTGACTGTTATGTTTGAAAATATGTATATAAGAGAGTCTTCTACTCTCAGCAAGAAATTTTTTGTTTTTCATTGTTATCACACTTATCAGAAGACTACATATAGATAGCTCTACTTGATATTTTGATTACTCTTAAATACTATCTTGATACTTCTATATTGCTTAGTTTTTTGAGTGTTCTATCATCCAAACTATTGTTATTCTTTGACAAACTACTCATACCAATATTCTTGAACAGTCACATTGTGTGATATTATTCAACAGAATCAATCTGATCACATCATCTATGTACTTCAGAAACCAGATCTCTCTATATAGAGTACTTGACTTTTTTTGTGTTAGAATCAAGACCCCACTCTATAACAAAGAATTAAGAAATTTCAGATGAATTATCAATAAAAGTTAACAAATTTAAGAAAATTTTTTATGTTTTTTACTGTTTTAGATGCTTTTCATTTTTTAATGATCTTGATCTTCTTGAAATTTATTTGAATTTCTCTTTCAATCTCTATAACAAATCTGAATAGTGATCTGAATTTTAAATTCATATTTGTTGATCTCAATCTGCAATTTTGCTGATTATAGTTTTTTCAATATTTTTTGAATGTGTTCTTGATATTACTTCAATGTTTTATTTGTGAATATAAGAATATTGTTCAAATATACTAACATAAATTTGTTAAAAAAATCTTGCAGAATTCAATTGATGTATTTTTGAAATATATTTAATGTGTTTGCTAGTTTAAATAAAATAACTAATCATTCAAAAAAACTGTATTGAATCTGAAAAACTGTCTTTCATTTATTTTTTTCAGTAATTCATAGATTGTGAAAGACTGTAATGATGTTGAATTTAATGAATTATTTGATTTTTTTAATTCACTGCAGAATTTCATTAATCAGAAAAAAAAATATTGATTTTTTTTGATTATTTAATTCAAAATATAATAATCAATGCAGAATTGAAAATCTCTGTCTGATTTTTTGATGAATAGTACTGATATGACAGCAGATGAATTACTTACTTGAATGAATTTTTTATTGAAATAATCTGTTAATATTTTTTGTAATGTTAACAGCTTGTCTCTTTTCATTAAATACAGAAAATCTCATGATGACATGATTTTTTTGTCATTTTTTTGTTTCAATTTGATCTCATGATTGATTTCTTGTTCACAAAATTTCAATAACTTCTTTGCTTCTTCTCACATAAACATGTTGAGAAAATTCATGTATTTTTTTGAAAGCTTCTTTTTTGAATCACTTTTCTTCTTGATGTTTAAAATTTTTTGTATATCAGTTATTAATACTGTAAATATTTTGACAGTTTCTTTTCTTGTTTTTCTTGCTCATAATGTGTAGATTTCAACAGAAATCTGTTGAACATCAAAAACAGCTAATTTTCTTGAAACTTGAACAATTATTATTTTATTGTTTAGTTGAAGCTTGTATTTGCATGTGTTGATCACTATTTTATTAATATCAAGTTAATTTAATTTCAAAATTATATTATACTTCATCATGAATCATACATACATTCAGATTTTTTTGATTTGATATTTTTCAATGTTTATTGAGATTTTTGTGATCTCTGCAATAATCTGATCTGTAAGATCAGCAACTTCTTTCAACAGTTATGAAATGTATTTTATATGTGTGATTTGATATTAAGAAGTAAATTGAAATGAGATAATTGTGATCTCTGCAATAATCTGATCTGTAAGATCAGCAACTTCTTTCAACAGTTATGAAATGTATTTTATATGTGTGATTTGATATTAAGAAGTAAATTGAAATGAGATAACTTCATATATCAAACAGTCACTATCTATTAAAGCTTTTTTAATATATACATTGTTGATGATAGTGTCAGTAGCTAGAGTTGAAAAATTCATTTTTTTTCACAATTTTTATTTCTCTAATCAAATTCTTGTTCAGTTTTTGTCTGTAATTCTCAACAAAAATATTTAATTTTTCATTTTCTTTTCATCTTTCAATTTCAGATTGAAATGAATGATGTCAACTCTTGCAAATTAATGTTTGAATTTCAACAGTATAATGAACATGTATTTTTTTATGAAATGATTGCTCAATTCATAATACATGTATTGATATTTGTTTTGACATTTTGTGATTTCTTGATCATTTATTTATTTTATTTATTGTTGAAACTTGTTATTGGACAGAATAATGTTGATGTTTATTAAATTTGAAGAAAAAAAAGTGATTGATTTGAAAGATTGTTAATAATTTGTGTTAGAAAATTTTTAATGATTTTTCAGACATTACAGATGATTGATTTTTTGTATTTTGTGATTGATTTAACAAAACTGTTTGCAATATTTTTTGTATGTGAGTTATTCTGACAGTAACATGATTTATTTTAATAATTTAACACTGAGTGTCAACTTCAGATAGATTTTTTTTGATTTATCATTTTTTATAACTTTCAATTTCAATAACAATTAATTGAATTTACTCAAGAATTTAGTTAACATCATTCAATCTTGTTTAATTACATTCAATTTGATTATCATTTTATTTTTTAAGCTGAATTATCAAATATTAATTGCATCTGCTTGATGAAAACTTTCAATATATATAATGCTTGATTTTGATGATGTTCAATTTATAATAATATTGTTAATATAATTTAATTTTTGAGTTGAGAGTTCATATAAATTACTTGTTTGATGACAGAAATGAAGTATTTTTGATTAACTTGTAATTTGTTTTGTAGTATTATTTTGAATTCAGAATATAAATCTAGATTTTTTTTGTTGAACTTCATTATATCAGAAATTCTTGATTGAGAGTGATGAATTTAAATTATCAAGACATTATTTGATGCAGAAATGAAAATAACAATTGTTAAAATTTTGATTTAAATTTTTAATTTGACAATAATAATGTTGTGTTATTGAATAATTGTCTGCAAAATTTCTTGATTTTGTTGTTTGAAATTCTGCATTTAAATAACAGAGTTCAAAAAAATTGTGAAAATCTGTTAACTTTTCATGTTATTGTTATTATTTTCTGAAAATATTTGTTTTGTAGTATTATTTTGAATTCAGAATATAAATCTAGATTTTTTTTGTTGAACTTCATTATATCAGAAATTCTTGATTGAGAGTGATGAATTTAAATTATCAAGACATTATTTGATGCAGAAATGAAAATAACAATTGTTAAAATTTTGATTTAAATTTTTAATTTGACAATAATAATGTTGTGTTATTGAATAATTGTCTGCAAAATTTCTTGATTTTGTTGTTTGAAATTCTGCATTTAAATAACAGAGTTCAAAAAAATTGTGAAAATCTGTTAACTTTTCATGTTATTGTTATTATTTTCTGAAAATAACTGTTAATAGTTTCTGAAATTTATTTATGTTAATTTGATGTTTCAACAGTCTCAATATTGTTTTTTATTTTTTGATGATGATGTAATAACTCTGTTAACAATCAATTTTTAATAAAATTGTTTTTTGTTTTTTTGATGATGATGTAATTAACTTTATTTAATTATTGATTTTCACTCTGCTTCAATGTTTCAATATTTCAATAATTGATATTTTAATTTTCAATGTATTTGATGTTTTCAATGATTTTTGATGTTTTGTTCTAATACAATATTTGACAAGAGTTTTTGACAGAGTTTTTGATGAATGTTAACAAATTTTTGAAATTTCTTTATTTGATGAAGAACTTCTCTTGAAAAAAATTGAAAAATCTGTTTCTAATATGAGCAGTTGAAGCTAGATTTGATTTGTTAAACTATCTACTTTAAATACAGAAAGAAACAGATAAGAAAGAAAAAAAAAAGAACTTTATTGAGATTGATTCAGAGAGTTTTGTAGTCAAGTTTGATAAACAAGTTTAGAGCTCAAATCAAGAGCTCAACTGAACATGTGTTGAGATTGAGTTGATAATCTATTGAGAGTCTATTTATCAGATATCAATCTGCTACATTAACTGATCAAAATTAATTTATCTCTGTTTTTTTTTTCTGTATTATTTGTTTTGAAACACTTTTATTTGACTGTGCAATATATTTGCAATGATTTTCAAATTTAAAGTTTGAATATCAAAAAATTCATGATTTCAATTATTTAATTCTAACAGTCTAACTTTTGAAATTCTGATAAAAAAAAGTTTTTTGAATATAGATAATATTATACTTTCAAAAAATCTATTTATTTATAAGTCATCTGACTATGTAATTAAAAATTTAATGCTTACATGACATTACACATGATGAGGTGAGCTTTGCTTAGTCACATGGTGAGGTGAGCTCATCTCACTGTCAGATGATCTGTACGCACCAAGTCCGCCAGGTCGGAATCCACATTTTGATCGGCAACTCAACTGCGAACGCGAAACCGGAAGAGTGCCATACATAGAATGCGGGTCCAGCACGGCGGACGAGAATCAAATGTGGTTGGGTGTCAAGATAGTGGCTAAGGAAATAGAAACAAAGGTTATGCTGTTCAGGTCATTACGAGAACAACAAGAACAGGGATAAGCCATGCAATAGTTAGTTACTCAACCTGAGATAAGTCAAAATCATAGTGCCTTGGCGAAATCAATCGCGGCTCCTCAGCGCTTAACGAAAAAAAAGTCGCCAATTGGGCTTAGTTAGTTATCTTCTGTCACGAGACTTCGCTCGTTTCTCTGATCACCGCACTGCCCACCCCAACGCTCCTCCATCGCCCAGCGATTACTTGTGTCTGTTGTACCGGAACCAGTGAACTTATTGTCCGACAAGCTTAGCGCAACGATGCTGAGTTTATCGTATTCTTTTAGAGCTTCACCCGGAACAGAGTTAAACTGTGCCTGGATCACGCCAGCTACTACCACAATGATTGTGGCGTGGTTCGGATGTGTCGTAGGAACTGTAGGATAGTCTTGCCACTGTTCATAACTGAATCACAAGCACCACTGTAATGCACCTGTGAAGACCCTTTTTTTGGATCTTCAAGGGGTTGTCGGCATGAATGAATATCGCGCGCGGGAGAATGTCGCTGACACTGTAAGCCATAAGTTCGCCAGCACGCATCAGCGCCACAACTAATGTTTGCTCTTCATGTCGAAATCGGAAGCCATATGTTTCGTGACCTTGGACATGTGAAATTGGGTCTGCTCAGTACTCAAGGCCGATCATTTTGGCTAGTTGTGTTGTTGCGAGGTGCCTACCAGTACGGCGATGCGCTTCCCTTAGAAGTGTCCCAGAGATTGCCGCATCATGCATCGGCGTCATGAGTAGCATCGCTTCATGGTGTTGGGCTAGAGAGACTGTGTAGGAAGCATAAGTCTGCGTACGGCATCTATCAATAGTACAAGAAGTCCGCGGACAAAAAATCGAATTGATGAAGGATTCTTCTGTGAGTTGAACTAGTGGGAGTCTGTTGTCGTCTAAACGTGGGGACGCACTGCAGGGCAGAACTGTTTGGCGGGCTTGAAGTCCATGATGGTTGATGGCATTCATCAATACTGTGTCCATTGATTCACTTCTGGAGCCCTTTTTGCCAACCACAGCGATCGTCTGGTCTGCCAACTTATCGTGTTTGTCTCGGAAGTGCCACTGGGCCGGCCAAGGGAGCTGGCCCAAGCTTAGATTACTCAATTATGCCATCAGTCCTTGAGAACATGCACTACACAAGCAAGAACGAGAGTAGCAATGCATGTAGATTGTGCAGCAGGGTATTATCAAAATGCATTGACAATGTCACGTTTTCACCTTTGGTAAAAGGGACCTCAGCCTTTGCTTGCAAAAAGGAGCGAATGGAAGCAGCGAATGGAGCACGTGCGATAAAGCATTCTCGATAACTTATGGGTAACTAAGGAAGGGCTCATACTTCACATGACCCGACGCGTCCACCTCTCATTGGTGTGTTGAGCTCCAGGTTTGCCGTCTGCTGCGGGTCAAAGGCTCAGCGCAAAGTTGCGTGTATTGGGCAATGAAATTGAATGCAGTCCTTCAAGTACCGATTCCGAATGCCCGCCTTGTCAGTTAGCCCACATCCAGGGTTGGGGCAAGCCGCTCTTACTCCAATGCAGCCGTTCTTAGGCGAGAATAGCACACCAAGCTGGCGGTGCTGTGATATAATCTCACGGAGATTCTCGAGGGCTGTGCTGCTGCTTAGGATGTCCGCTGCTTTCTAATTGTATAAGCAACACCTCAGGCATGAGAGAATGCCTTGAGGATTTCATTGAATTGGAAAACATAGGTTTTGTTGATGCCGCTCCAGCGGAGACTTCTCTGGTACAGCACCCCATTGATTTGAAGATTGTCTTCTTGTTCTAGTGCTAGGGCAGTGTTAACTGTGTCAGATTATAGGCAAACAATTTTTCCAGCTCTCTGCAAGTGCTGACCCAGTGCAGGTCTGACATAACTTTCAGTTGCGTTGCATCAATTCCACTTGCTTGGGTGTTCCTCTCAAATGGCTTCTGCTTTTGTTTATCTCCTCTTCATCTCTTTGCCATCTCTTTGCAATCAGCCATGGGTCCACGAATCTCAATCTTTTTTGTTTTCACTCACTCAGCTGGCATTCAAAAGTCAAGAAAAGTCAAAGGGTCTGTCAGGGCAAAAGCAGGATCACTGCATCATTGGTTCAACAGCACAGCAAAAAAAATGAATGACAAGGAGCAGGGAGGTTAGATCAGATTGTCATAAGTGCAGTGAGACAGAGAGATGAGAAGCGCTTTAAGAGATGTTGCAGCTGGGCAGCAGGGGTGGACTGATGTGAGGTTGGGAGGCATAGTTGTCAGAACAGCCACAGTGAGAAATTCTTTTCATAGTGGCAAACCTACTAGTACTCTTTTGACCCTTGACTATCGCTTTGAGTTGGACTTGGTTCTCTTCTCGATTCAGCTCAATCTCCAGATTACTAGAGAGACATGGTAGCCGCGTCGAAGTGGAATCAAAAACTAGACTTAACGGCAATGCACTCAGAGCTTGATCCATGGCCTCTTTGACATAACAATACTTCTGAGGAGGTCCGTTAAGCCAGCCATTCTGCTTTAGGTCACTCAGGGAAATGATTTTCGGCAGTGCCTCTAACTTTTGAATCTCGTAAGCATACTTGACGAGGTGCTCCAACTTGCCTTGGTCGAACTCATCATTTTGGAGGCCACTAGAATGCTTGCCAGCACTGATAGTGGCAACATATTTAATGGCGGATGCAGGGCTTGTCTCGTAGATCCAGAGTCGTTTAATATGTGGTGGGAGAAGGTACTTCCGGAATTCATGGTTTTTGACGCGAGAACAATATTGGCAACGTTTTTAGGATGAATTGCGATAATAATATCGTTCTTGACGCCTCGCGTTGCCATCGTAGCAGTTGACAGAGTGGATGAGAGAGATAATCATGGTGGGATAACGCGTCAGGTTGGAATCTCTTTTCACGTGACCCGACGCGTCTAATCGCCAAGTCCAGGATGAAAGCCCGCGTCTCCCTCTTGGGTGATGCTTGAAGGGAACTGGCGATAAAAGCCAGACTCGGTGACAAGATTTCAAAATGGTACAAGCAGAATCATTTAATGCGGCTGTCAAGAATGCTTTGCGCGCAAATACGGCTAATGCGCCTGCGGATTATGAGTTACCCTGGTAAGGACCGCACCGATCTTGACTACTGGGTCATATACTGATGGGGAAGAAATGGACCATCAGGGTAGAAAAGTACAGACCGGTATTCCTCGACGACATTGTCGGAAATACGGAAACCATTGAGAGATTAAAAATAATTGCCCGCGATGGAAACATGCCCCACGTTATCATTTCTGGCATGCCAGGAATTGGAAAAACGACATCGGTTTTATGTTTAGCAAGGCAGATGCTGGGAGATGCGTACAAGGAAGCTGTATTGGAGCTGAATGCTAGTGATGAGAGAGGTTCGCTCCAGCAATTTCTCGACATTGTGGAATTGTGCCGTTGACAAGTCTTTTTCACCTCAGGCATTGACGTCGTGAGAAATCGAATAAAAGGGTTTGCGCAGAAGAAGGTCACGTTGCCGCCGGGCAAGCACAAGCTCGTTATTCTCGATGAAGCCGACAGGTCAGCCTTTTCTCCTGCAATATTTTGCCATTGCGCCTGCTGACTTACACGTGTAGCATGACTTCGGGAGCCCAGCAGGCTCTCCGTCGGACTATGGAGATCTACTCCACGACAACTCGATTTGCATTTGCATGCAATCAATCAAACAAAATTATCGAACCACTCCAATCGCGTTGCGCAATTCTGCGATACTCTCGTTTAACAGACGCCCAGGTCGTTAAAAGACTAATGACGATATGTGAAGCGGAGAGTGTAAAGTACTCTGATGATGGCATTGCAGCATTGGTGTTTAGTGCTGAAGGCGACATGCGTCAAGCAGTCAATAATCTTCAGAGTACCTGGGCGGGCTTTGGATTCGTGAGCGGTGATAACGTCTTCCGGGTGGTCGACAGCCCGCATCCGGTGAAGGTGCAGGCTATGATCAAAGCATGTTATGAGGGCAAGGTTGACAGCGCTTTGGACACTTTAACAGAACTATGGTAAGTTGCTTGGACTCCTAGTGCAAAATGCACAGTCGCACACTACTTTGCAACCTGCCATCTGTATTCTAACTTCAGGATGTCTTGTAGGGATCTGGGGTATTCCTCACATGATATCATTTCAACCATGTTCCGGGTTACAAAGACGATCCCCTCTTTACCAGAACATTCGAAACTCGAGTTCATCAAGGAAATTGGATTCACGCATATGCGCATCCTCGAAGGACTGCAAACATTTGTACAACTAAGCGGTTGTGTGGCCAAACTTTGCAAGATCAACATGAAACCAGAGCTTTTCAAGCCGAAATCATAACTATACGTTCTGGTTTTCAATTTTAGCGGCGATTACGAGTTATGGATGCCTAGCTATAGCTAATTGATTTCAAGCTGAAGCGACTTTTCTAGGGAATGGACTCTGAAATATGTTCCTTGAAACCAACATGCAGCATGACCCTGCAACTGGCACGGATCGCGCAAACATTAGCGGGAGACGGTGTTAGGTTGATTATATAGGCGTTTTTTCCTGCGAATTTATCTTTAACTCTCTGATCTGAAGGTGCATGGCTGTCGTTGGAGTCCTCAAACTCGGTAGTTTTCCATAGGAAGGGTACACAGATCATTCAGGCCATCTGCTTGTATATGAATTCACAATATAACACAACTCACCTTTCAGAGCCATCGAAGAAACAGCGTATGATCTAAATTGTACTTATCAGGCCACGCTCTTACAAGTAGTCCCCTGAGATTCCAGTCACTTCTTTGAGGTCTACCGTCTCACCCGGCTTGACCCTGAGCAAGTCTACTAGCAATGAGAAAATCTATCAAAAAATTAGCGGGTTCATATGGGCTTCGTCACAATTAGTTGCGGTTAACTATAGCAAGTGGGCGTCGGGCATTTGCTTCGGGGCTCGTATCTCGTCGCCTCCTTCGTACTTCGTACAACAAAATGATCCACCGCATGAACAAACGAATAGTTATTTAATTTGGCCAACCACGCCTTGCGGGACCACCAAGTCCAAGAGAAAAGGCTGTTCCATGGTCCAGTTTTCCGAGATACCAGTGTTTAGCGGGCCTGGTTTGTAGGGCGGGGAACAAGGTGATATCCATCAAATCGATTTCAAATCCAGATGGGCATCCACTGAGAATCAACCCAGCCTGCCCAGGGATGATGTGAATTGGGACCATTTGATAACGGCCCCACCAAGGATTGACTCGCGACCTTCGCGTTATCAGCACTATCATAGTTATAACTGAGCTAACAAGTTAGATGAAAGACTCGGTGTCTCCCCCGCCTTGGGACCGCATTGACATGCGGGTTTGAGCCAATCTGAAAGCATCAATCACTCTCGAGTAACTAGAGGTTATCTTGAAATCGTTATTCGCAAACTTTGCTAAACGACCGCCCCATCAAACTGGTTTAAAAGCTCCTTGAAGGTTCAACCGCGACTGGGGCTTCGGGAAAAGGGTTCAACGGCGGGACCCGAGCAGTTTCCCACAGCACGGACCAAAGGAGAGCAAGAGGAGCCGAACAACTGGCGAGAAGCAAAGCTACAAAGCCATCGTCCCGTTTGCCGGGCCTGTTTTGCTCAGAAGCGCAAGCTCCGTAGTTCCCATCCGTCTTGGCATTATTAACTACAGAGGCTTCGTCTAGTTCAAATTAGACCCGGGATCGCCATGCAGCATACATAGTCGGCGACCTTTCCGCTTCTTTGGGATTACACAGTATGCAGGGACTAATATCCAGCTGGTCTTGGCTTGTTCACATGCTGCCAGAGAGCAACATAGAGCTTCTAACTTTCGCTTGAATCAAACGCTTGTAAAAGCCACTTCTGAAGGGGAGAATTGTTCATTCAAAGGGACAGTATACTGCTTTGGAATGTGTGGAGAGCGCAATACGGAGTGCGCTTGGACCTGTCCCTTGCAGAATGTGAGACTGGCCACGGTATTATTGGGCCCCGTCATAGATGACGTGCAGTTGTCGTCCTTGGTGCTAGTTTGCCCATATCCCATTTGCACACCTTGTCGTCAACTAACCCTCTCGTCAATCATCCTCTATATCCTCTGTTCTTCCTGGTCTCAAAGCCCTACCCAAAATGTCAGGAGGTGAAGTAAAAAGCAAAGCCGCCTAGTCCGTCTGCGGCCACTCCGCCTGGTAGAGTCCGCATCAAAGAAGCCTGGTTGGCATGATGATTCTCTCAAAGGGCCAGTATCTTATTACTGTGCTCTTCTGCATATTGTTTGTTGATCACAACCAGAGTTGGGCCAAGTCAGACCGCTTACCAGACAGTTACTTGAGTTTTGCACACTGAGGATTCATACAATAGGGGACACAAAGGGAGGTTATACAAACAGCGATTCAAACAAGAGATCTACTAGGGAATCCAATCACGTTTTCTAGGTGCTGATCAAAGATAAAGGGTATTAATTCAACGATTCTATGATTAAACTATCGCAAACAAACGTAACTAGGGAGCAGGCATTCTCGAATCGTTGGCCGGGGCCAGTGAGGTCGTACCTAGTTAGTAGTAGTTAGTTAACTAGCCCAGCCGGAAAATATGCTTGTCCGAGAACCCTTGAGGTCCACTGGCCCGCAAGGACTAGGTGGAGGTTGGACCTCTCCCTTCCGACTGCTTTGATCGATCCATCGTTGATTTGAGATTTTACATCGCAGAAATGTGTGGAGCTAACAATGGATTCGAAGAGAAAAGTTTAATCTTAAAAAGCATGATTCCCTGGGCTGAGATACTGGTTTCAAGTGAACAAAGATTTGGAGGATAGCATCGAGGCTTGAAACGTCCCCAAGTAGGAGTTAAACCATCCAAGCCTGCCTGTCAAGGCGCAAGTCCTGGGTTATTGTTGCTTCCAAACTAATTCCATATGCTTCCATTGTTTTTATCTTCACGTCTCTTGGCCTCAGATTACCGACTCTATGGCCTTAGCTTGCCCTGCATCCTGAGCCAAGAATGGAACTTCTGGCGCGGCTCAGCAGAAACGCCGTCGGGGGTGGCAGTTGGACAAAGCAGGGGAGAAAAGGCAAGAGGAGAAGCGCAATGGTGATACTATGATGGGCGTCAAGTACTTCTGCGGCATTTGTACTGCCAAAGGGTTTTTAAAGAGCATGAAAGAAAAAGACGCAATATTTGCGGGATTTTGGTAGAAGGCAAATACTATAATATCTGAAGCAGGCCCGTTGAAATTTGCTAGGACGAGAGCTAACTAGCAAGCTGGCTACTTTCAGCAAGATGAAGCTTCCAGTGCTCAGTCTCTCAAGTTTCTTCACGAAGCTTCTAGTGGTCGTGTCGTCAGCTCGACTTGTCTTGGGCGATGGAAGCTTTACTCTCAAGGTTAGCGACTGCAGCCTTTTAGAGGAAGGTCTTATATTCAAGGCAGTCGCAAGTATGAAATTAGCTGTGGGTTCCCCCATCGAGATCTAAGCCAAACCGACTATCCCTTACTAATAGCTGGGATAACATAGGCTTCTGTTGCAGAGGACCGCACAAGGAAGCTGCTAGACGTGCTGAAGACGAATCCAGGCCCAGATGTTTTGGTCAAAGGCTCGGATATTTCAACCCTGATGTTATTTGAGACTATGTTTGGAAAGGTGGATCAATGTTCAGGAATTCAAAGGGTGGAGGATATTCATAGTCAGTTAATTCTAGATTGGACGTTCTGACTCTTCGGCTACTGACACTGAGTAGAAAGAATTGCAACGTTTGGCGATTTCCTGAAGAAACCTGAGTATAAGGTCAACATTGTATGTCGTGAAGGTTTCCTGAAACAGGAACCGGGCTGTAAGTTGAATTGAAGCCGAGCGTGAAGCTACCCTTATCGACATATCAACCATGTTTGCGAATTGGCGTTGTCTTGCTAACTATGAGTTGACCTTAGTGGATTACGACACTGAAGTCATGGATATGCGGCCCCGAGAATGGGGTGGTTATAGATTAAACTTTGTTGACGACAAGGATGACTTGTTCCCTTGTAAACATCCGTCTGCACAGGCCTGGTCCTCGACAAAGTACGACATGGATCCTGAGTTGATAGACCTTACTGTTATATGCGACCAAGCTCTGAAGTCTTCTAACTGGAACGCATACAATGCTGTGCCTTACAAGACTTTACGAAAGAAAGCGTTCCAAACCGATTCCGTTAAGATGGATGATATTGATGACAACAATCTTGCAACTATCATCACCCATGAGTTTTCTCATTCAGGTTGTATTTATGGATGTGATGATGGGACGAGTATGTATGGCATTGAAGACTACGCTTGACAATTTTCTAATTTGGGATTGTTAGTGGATTACAAACTCAATGGAGAGAAATGCTATGGGTGGACCTGTGTCGCTCAGCTCGCCCACAGTGATTCGAACAAGGCGTCTAGAAATGCTGGTAAGTTGAACTGGTGAAAATTCAAATATGGATGAGATTCAGTCCACACTAACGTGATTGTAATAGACACTTTTGCAATCTTCCTCCTCGGCAAGTGTTTCCCACGCCAACCCTGGTCTCGCATTTGGGCATTGTCTTCCGTGTATGGATTGGCTAACAGTATTGGAATTTTTATAGGATTGACGCTTAATAAAAACGACTGGTCAACAGGAAGCAGTAAACCCGTACCTCCCGACTTCCATGGTCCGATCGGCCGCCTAAGTTGGAACGCTGGAAAGTGGCAGAAGTAGAGGCTGGTCGGCAGTCCTCAAGGCAGGAGACGGTATTCTACAACATCCACGTTCTGAATTGTATGAATAATGCGCTCTAGTGTGAATTCCACAGGCATCTTACTTGGCAGGACAAGAAAGGGTTTCAGTCCCACCCCTTATGTCCTCGAGCTCACAGCACCTCTGAGGCAAACGATATTCCTGCCCCTTATAAACCTAATATACCGTCACCTTGCTACATCTCGCGCCTGAATGACTTGGTTAGTTAGTCAGCTAATGGAGCAGTTGAAATTGCTGACTCTTTAATGAACATCCTTATTCTCTAAATCCAAGACATACCTAACACTGATAACATCTTAATATTCCCTAACTAGCACCACAGGCACGATACCTTGAATCAGCCTACCTGACAAGTTTGCCCGCTTAAGGCGTGCTAGTGGCATCAGATCAGGTGTAAACCCCTGGACCACTTCTTTCAATAAAAGGGGTCGAGCCTCAAAAAAGGCCCAGCCAGGCTGTCAGGCCTTCATTATTTGCCGCTCTTTTTAATGTGTGGGCATCAGCTGGCGGTAGCTTAGGAGAAAGCTTACGCCATTTTCAGCAATGATGAAAATGGGAGATATCACAGGTTCGTGTAATTCTAGGGCCATCTGTTCACAAAACGCAAGAGACGTCTTTTACAGAAGTGCCTGCACCAAAGCAATGCGGGCAAACTCCGTATGTAGTTATCTCGACTTCCCACGACACGGCCCAAGATTCACCCGCGGTGAGACCGTGCTTCTGTCGAAGATCGACCCGCAGCCGCTGGCTCGAAACTGTACGAGCATGTGCGAGCAAAAAAAAAAAAGTTCTTCGCGAGACCCAGGCCCTTTGATGGAGATGAAAGAGGGAAATCGTCCCCGCATTCTGGAGGTTGCAACGATTTTAGCTGCTTGTATTAAAAAAACAGAAAGCGCACAAAAGTCCTCGCAGATATATAACTAGAGCCGATTTCCCGGGGGGCGCATCTTGGTGGAACTTCGGCTGGTAGTGGATGGATCCGTCCCAGAGTTTGGGAGAGTTATGCGAAGATTGAGAGACTGTGCGAGAAAATAAGGTCCAGCCCAGAGGGACTAGAAGCCCATCCGTCGTAGTTAGACAAAAGAGAGAGAGAGAGAGAGAGAGAGAGAGAGAGATACACAATCTTGCAGACAGTCAAGTTCTTCAAAGTCCTCTCTGGCGCTCTTGCGCCTTCGCATCAGCTGACCTTCCCGTTGTGGTTAGAGGAGCGTTGGGGATGTAGTTAAGATAGGGGCCTTTTGGAATGTGCCACTCGGACCTTTGGCCATGCACGACAACTTCCCCTCCACAACTCTGAGCTGAAGCAAAGCCCTTTTGTGTCAAAAGCAAGAAGATCAAGTGCCAATCACGATCGCAATGGCCCGAGCGGGCTAGGACAATCTTTTTTAGTAACTAACTAACTAACTTGCTAACTTTATCTCAGACGTCAGGACATCAAAAGCCAAGCTGGAAGAAGAGGCAATCCCAAGCTGGCGGAAAGGCGCCTCAGACCCGGAGAAGTAAAAGCAAAGCTAACTGCTTCTAGTTGCCTCTCGCTTTGAAGCCTACCTAGGTTTGAAAATAAACGAAGCCTGAGATTGGAACCGGGACTCTATTAGAGCTTCCGGATCCCTCGGTAAGTCCCCGTCCGCAGTGCCATTCGCGAAGACGCACTACTGACGCGCCTAACAAAGCCCATTGCTCAATCTGACAGGAGAGTGCAGTCCGCCATTCTCTATCATCCGAGTGATCTACACGTCAGTGAGGGGAAAAAAAGAAAGGAAAGAAGAAGGGAAAAAAAGAAAAGACAGAAATATGCAGATAAATATCCCACCTCGGTGCCCGAAGTCCGGGGAGCACATGTGCATGCAGGACAGTTTCGCTTCAAGGGAGGTAGCGTGAAGTTTAAAGTTTCAGGGCCCCAGCGGGGTTTGAGTTTCCTCGTCTTGGAGCGACATGGTGGCGATACTCTGTTCTTCGTTGATGATCAGAAAGGCTGAGAGTACGGTGTTGCCGATCATCCAGATCGTGGATTTGCAGGCACTTTTCTCAAGCGGGACGGGAACATCTATGTAGTTACAGGAAACTACATATGGCTACATACTGAGTAGAAGGGGGAACATTTGCTGAGTGCGAGTGCCAGCCCTAGACTCGAGATACGACATTTCCTGGAATCGCGTGGCGTCGGCATGCATGAACAGGAGTTGAAACAGGTTGACAGCCCAGGGGTTAGAAGCTTATAATTTTGTCAACGAACTGAGGCTTACTGACTCGATATCTAGAAATCAACAACCCGAGACTTCAAGAGGCTTCAGGAAAGTTGTGAGTGTTTGTAGGAAAAAAAAGAGAAAATGATCCTTATTTCTTTGAGAGAATCCTGCCCCAATTGTCATTTGGCTAAACTAACGAGCTAGTCTCTGGCGCCAAAGGCCATCACGATCAATGTCTCCAAACTTACTCGTCCTACTCCAGATGTGGTTAGCAATCCAAAGCCAGGCCAGGCCAGGCCATCTATTCTTTACCGCGTTATTATCGTCAGGCCATCCATGAGCAGGATTTTCTCTGCAATAGCAGCCGCATTATCGCCAGAAGCTTAAATTTGATTATCGTCAGCAAGCTTGAATCACTCTGGCCGATGTCCGCTTCGACATCCCAAACTTTCTCTTCTTGGGGCAATTTCAAATACCGCTTCAAAAGAGAAAAAAAAACTTCTTGTCAGGGACCAGCCCCATCCTCATCGTGTCCAAGCCGCATAAACTTTCCTTGGATGGTCTAGAAAGATCCAGTCAGCCAATAAGGCATTGATGCGCAGCTGTTCTAGTTTAGCGTTTTGCCTCGACTAATGCTGGAGCAGGTGGAGAGAGCTAAAGCAGTCGCTCCTTCGCCGAAAGAATGGCTTGCCCCTTGGTTGGGGAACCGCTGTCGTGTGGAGCCCTCGCGGGGAAAATGCCAGGGATGGTTATATTGGACACGATTTCCAGCATCTGTGTCTCGGGAAAGAAAACTCCTTTTTTTCTTCTATGCGCGGACAGTGCGATTGACCATTTGCACGCATACCTGTCTTCGTCATCTTGGGCTGAATTCAATGGGGTGTTATTAGTCGTTGCGATTAAGGGAACTGTATTCGCTGAGCCGACGATGCTCCGAGCTGGTACATATCTCTTGGAGTGAATAATTTGAGAAAAAGTCATCATGGGTGCCGAAGACAAGCCAGTCATCGGGAATAACATCCCTCGAGATGCGTTTCTGGTATGTTTTGCCCCGAGGAAAGAAAGAAAGGATAGAGAAAGTGTTCAGAACGCTGACCTTCTGGTCCTCGGTTACAGGTGGTGCTCTGGGTGTTCTTTGCAGTCACTACGATGCTTCTCATCTGTCGTTATATGATTCGGTTCTGGTTGCATCGGCGACTTTTTTGGGACGACGTTTTTGCAGGAATGGCGTATGTGCTGCTCCTCGGTCACGATGTTGCAGCCACGATGGTTGCTCCGGCAATTTACATGATGGTCGGTACATACACCGGAGGGCCAAAACCAGACAACTTCATAGACCAGGTCACATATCTGGTTAAATTGATGTTCTCGGCCAATATCCTTTTCGTTCTATGTGTTTATTGTGTGAAGGCAAGTTTGCTCGCCTTGCTTTGGAGACTTGTTAAAAATCTTCCTGCATTCCGGAAAGCATGGTGGGCGATTACTGTCATTACGACGCTTGGAGCATTGGCCACAATCATCCTGGCCCCTGTTGCCTGCTCAGATTTGAGGGCCTGTAGGTGTTCTTCCCTATTATTTATCCTGGAGTCAGATTTGACTGATACGGGTTTGCAGTTGGATGCACCACACCCAAAGATATCAACCGAGACCTCATCACCATGAGGTTCACCGCTGCGTCCGATATTTTCACTGATTTGTTAAGTACGTGGGAAAAAAAAACTTGTGGATTTATTCTGGCAGTGGTTCTAACTGATTTCCACAACCAGTCATGTCTCTCCCGGTCACATTTGTTCTTACTTCTTACCTCCCAATGCCGCAAAAGATCGGTCTTGTAGGATTATTTGCACTTGGATTCACAGTCATCTCCATGTCGATTCTTCGCATTGTTGTGAACGATAACCAGTCCAAACATCCGCCACCCGCATGGCTCATTTTCTGGAGCGGGATGGAAAGCAGTATCGCGGTCATGACATCATGCTTCGCATCCTTCAAATCGCTCTTCACGCTCCGCAAACGACCTTCTGCATATCTCAACGACTCATCGTATATGCAATCGAAGGGCAAATCGGGCCGCAGCGAAGGCAACAGTATTGCGCTTCGGTCACGAAATCGGTTCGAAAGATCGCCGACTACGACAAAAACCGACATGAACACCGTTGTCATTTCCAGTGAGACCGAACCGAATAAGTGGAACGACAGTGATTCGCGAGAGGAGATCTTGCAGCGAACCGAGTTCGAAGTCAGGTATGAACCGGCGTCTTCTCCTGGAGAAACAACGGTACCGCCGGCTCGGCAGTCATGATTGCTTTATTTCTTTCCTTTCTCTTTCTCTTTTTCCTTTCCTTTTTCCTTTTTCCTTTTGTTTTCTTCGGAACGGGAGGACTGGATGAGCCAAAACGAAGAAGAAAAAATTAGAGGGGATTCAAAGAATACGGATGAAATGCAACCTCCTAGAGATTCACCCGATTTACCTACGATACATTTTTAGCATTTAATCCTGGATGGTTCTTCGTGTGACTTGTGTGTCATGTGCCGTGACACCTCTTTGGATCACTTGTCTGTACACATAATAATTTATACACACTTAATCATCTCTGATCAATGATTTTTTTTTTTTTCCCCTTTTCTTTCCCTTCACTCAGTCTCTTGGAAGTGCCAGTGATGAACACCCGTTTGTTCCGGCTTGGAAAATCATGATCGCCGTGTTTGGTCAGCTGCATGTGTTTGTCACCACAGATCTCGAACCCCTGGCAAGGGAGATCTTTCTAGAAACACAAGAGCAGAGCTGCTGGCCGGCCAGTAGAGCAAGCACGGATAGGACTTCTAGAACAGGGTAGGTAGCTGGGTTGAACTGTGCAGATTGGCTGGCCTGCGGGAACCAAAAAAAGGGAATCTGCTGACGCATTGTTGGAAGGGATGAATAGGCTGCGATGATGTCTGCCATGGCTAATTAGTCCACATGTGCGATGAAGGGCTCGATCAAGGGTATTGCGAGCGGAAGCAGTGTTCCAGAATCCCGTTGATTAAAAGAGCGAAAAGAAAAAAAAGGCCGAATGTCCGTGAGCAGGGAGGTTGGCCTCGCAGGGTACTCGCGTTGTTAAAAGAGGTATGATTATTTCTTTTTCCTTTCGGGACTGAATCATCAGCGCGGTCAGTGCGTTTGCCGTCTTTTTTTATTTTTTTTTGGCATTTTTTGATATTTCGTTCCCCTGCAAGCGACAGAGTGTCATCGGCGGACTAGATCTCGAGCCGATCGCTTTTTCGATCAGATAAATTACCCTGTCTCGTCTTACTAACATGTGAGCAAATACGGGTCGAGATCGTCTAATGAACCCGGCATCCATGGACCGGTGACCTTTTTCAGTTTTGGAAAATCGGTTTCCGAGTTGTGAAATCCGAACGGCGCGGGGGGGGGGATGATTGGGGAGGACCGTGCGAAGATTGGGGTTGGGGAAGTGTGTGAATCCAGAAATAGTTTTCTCATCTGTTCGCGATTGAAAGAGAGACAAGAGTAGTTATGGAGTCAGTTACCAGAATGATGGCCGTCTGGGAGATAACCACGGTGATATATACCAAGGACGCTTAGTTGGTTCAAGATATGGGGGGGATTTCAGCTCAAAAGCTTCCAAAAAGCTGGGCTCAGTCGAAGCTGTTTATGTCCAGTTTTTATTCTCGGCTTATTTTTTAATGCAGCTGCGAGTTTGTTCCCTGGGTTTTCCGGTTCCGAACAAGCAGTTGCAATTGGGATCCGTGATGAAACCCGGCCGATTTCGTGGGCCCCGGGGGGTGGTTTCGGGCAGCCTCGGCTTGTGTCATTGGGCAGCGTGCCGATGCTTGGTACGGGCCCGCTGATTGGCTGGGCTAACTTCCGTCTTGGCGCCCTCCGTCTTCCAGAGCCGCAAGAAGCCTGAGGACCGCGTCAGCCGTTATGTAAGCTCGGGGCTGGCGCGTGAAAACGCGTCATGATTGGCTGCGTTCTAGGACCGGGCGTTCCAGACCCAGACAAAGCAAGAATTGTGGCTGGTGTGTCGCTGAAAGATGAGACGAAAGGAAAAGAAATTGGAAACACAAACGGGAAGTTAGGTTCGAGATTTGGGGAGTTGGGGGGAACACCGAGCTATTCAGCAGAATTTGTTTAAGAAGAGCCCATCTGTACAACGGAGCAAGCAGTAGAATTTGCCCGCAGCTTTCTTGCAGCCAGCTTGTATGGAGCCCCAAGTCTCCACATGAAAAGGCTGAGGATGACGGCATTCGGAGGGGGCGGTGCGAAATGGGACAAACGGCCATGGCATTTTTTCTTCTTTTCCAACCAGCAAGATCCAAGTCTCCGGCTCCTCGTAAAAGTTAACTAGACTTGGAACTTTTTTAGAGTAGTCAACGAACCAGCAATCGGGGCTAACCACGGGATAAAGCTGATCAGCTCCCTGCTTTTCGTTTGGGACATGCATCATGATTTCTACTCCCGTGCAAAGCCGTTTTTGGGTCGCATTTGATAGATTTCCTCTCTCTTGGCTAGAAGGGATCTCTGGGACGGTGTTGTTTCTATTCTGATTCTCTCCAAGAAAAGTTGTAGCTCTGCCCGCCTGTCTGCCTGGTTTAATTCCTTTTCTCTGAAATATCGTAAGCCCGGGATCTCACGTCGTCGGCATATATGTAAGGAGCCAGAATCCCCAATTTTTTGGATGTTACTTTTTTTCTTTTGACTTGATTGCTGATGTATATACTGACCCAGCGATCAGAGCTCATTGGCACGGATTGTCGAGATACAGAGAATTGTTTTATTTCACAGTCGAATCGCATTACTCCAGAGCTGCCCTCGACCGATTCGCAATACCTCTGATTTCCTTCGGCCGCTAGAGTATTAAAACGCCCTCTTTTTTTTCCATCTGATCGATCCTACTCATAATGCGCGACATTATTTTCTGGTCGCTGGCAACAGCAGCAGCGCTCTCAAATACAGTGCAGGCCCTCGAATTGGTCAAACGATCCGCACCGGCCGTCGTCGGCTTTGAGCTGGAGCGCAAAAAGGTCCCAAACCCCGTCGACCATGACAGGCAGCGGAGAAGACGGCAAAATAAGCCGAAGGTAGTGAACCAGGCCCTGGACAACGAGGTATGTGCCTTGCTGCGCTTAGATTTGCAACCCGTGACTGTCCCCTCCTCTTCCTGCTCTTCCTCCCTCCCCGTCGGGCCTGCCGTCTCGTTTCGACTGGGGTTGGTTGGCAGACCCCCGGGGGGGAGAACAGGGATTCACAATTCGAACATTTGTCATGGGTGGTGAGACCCTGCTGACGAGCCATTCGCCTGGAAAAAGAAAACGCTTTACTTCTGTAACCTTACGTTGGGCACGCCTCCGCAAAAGCTGCAGATGCACATCGACACCGGCAGTAGTGACCTGTGGGTGAACACTCCTAGCTCGGAAATCTGTAGTGACAAGCGTGATCTGTGCAAGACCGGCGGCACATACGATCCCAAGAAATCGTCAACGTACAAGCGCATCAACGATGACTTCAACATCACCTACGCCGATGGCTCCGGAGCGGTCGGAGACTATGTGGCGGACTCCTTGGACATTGCCGGAGTGAGACTCGACAGGTTCCAATTTGCAGTGGGATACAAGTCGTCATCTCGAGGTATAACACTTATCCTTTCCAATTGCTTGACAACTGGGGGCTATGGGGCCGTGGCTAACCATCCACATGGGCATCAATAGAGGGCGTCCTCGGAATTGGATTCATGTCGAATGAAGTCCAGTCTGTTCGAAACGACAAACGATCATATCCCAATCTACCCCAGGCTCTCGTGGACGCCGGTCACATCAATGCCAACGCGTACAGCATCTGGCTTAACGACCTCGACGCTAGCAAGGGGGAAATCTTATTTGGTGGAGTTAATAGAGCCAAGTTCCAGGGCACCCTGAAATCAGTTCCTATCGTGGGCCGTCGCACCGGTTACAAGGACCTTGCTGTCGCCATGACCGGACTAGGTGTAAAATCCAGCGCCGGCGTTCAGAATTTTCCAGAGGAAAATTTCCCATTTGCCGTCGTTCTAGACACCGGCAGCAGTCTCACTTATCTTCCAGACATGATCGCGGCCGACATCTTCGATGCTGTCTCGGCCGTTTGGGACGCTGAGCTCGGCGCAGCGTATGTGCCATGCGACATTGGTAAATCCAGCTCTGAGTTCATCTTCACATTCTCCAGCCCCAACATCTCGGTGGGCATGGATGAGATGGTCATCAACCCCGGTCCCAGCACAACAGGGGAACCGTTGCGCTTCAAAGACGGCACCGAGGCTTGCATCTTCGGCATTGCTCCTGCACAATCTAGCATTGCCATTCTCGGCGACACTTTCCTTCGCAGCGCATACGTCGTCTATGATCTCGAGAACGACGAGATCTCCCTTGCACAAACCCAGTTCAACAGCACCTCGGACGACATCCTTGAGATCGACGCTGGACGAGATGGTGTTCCAAATGCTACCGGAGTACCCGACGCTGTGTCTAGTGCTGCGATGACCCCTTCTGCCACCGTCCAAACCTCTCTGACTCCGATTTCAACTGTCACTCCCGTTATCGACGTCCGACCAGTCAGTTCGAGCTCAAGCACCGCTGCCGGCCCGACGCTGAAATCCGAGTTTCCCTTTGGGCTAATTGCCGGACTTGCTGGTGCCGGCATGGTTTTCGCTGCCATGTAGAGGAATCACGATTTTTATTTTTTCTTTTCATAATCTTCCTATCGCTGTTTCATCATTACGACATCGGCATTATCATACTTGGACGGGGCATTCTTTTCAGCAATTGCACTAAGAGCTATAGAAAGAGATGAAGGGATCTCTTCATGGACATCTGCAGGTTTGTATGCTGCAATATCGCAGCCTATATTGTTCCTGCCATTCTTCTTTTTATCTATATGCATGACTCATATGAAACAACATGTATGAATTGGTTTATGGTTGAGAAAGGTGTTTTGGTTGGATGGCACTGGTTTGCACATTATTACACAATATATAGTTTTGACACTATCACACACATTTGGTTAATGAAATTTTTACTTTGGCAATGAAGATGTCATAATTTTGTGATTCGAGTTTAAATGGCTTCCTTCAGAGTAAAACTTTGGGAACTTTGCCTGATATGGGAATAAGTAAAGCCCTTCAACTTATGCCTTGGATTCATATCTATTTCTATGAAGAACAACAGCCCGGGCTCCTTCATCCTCTATCAAATCATTTTCACTTGAAGTAATCCTATGTTCACCTCCAAAATCATCACATTTCCATACCTCAGCCTTCAATCTCCTTGCAAGAGTGCATGTTTCATTTCTTTTCGCTACCAAATCCACTATTCTCCTAGCCTGTGCTGGATCTCCACACTCAAGCACGGTCAGTTTTGAACATATGTCTTCGGATACGTCCAGCAACCGGGGATAAAAGCAGTCTTGCCGAGTTGTTATGGGATCTGCATCGGGCCCCGGCTCATAAAGTTCGGCCTGAGGCTGTGGCGTGAGCGGAGGAGGAACGAGTGCGATAGTCGGCTCGTAGAGCCTCACGCTCCGCCGTGTGGTGCCGTTGCGGAAGTCAACGGGTGAGATGTACGGCGGGTTAGATATGAGGACATCCCACTGCCCGCTTGGCTCTCCATCGCTCCCACGTAAGCTCTCAGTGGATGCAAACTCTGCTAGTACGGATTGTAGGCTTGGAATCGCATGCGCGGTATGATTCGGTGGTTGGACCTGGTCGCTTTGGAGGACATCTGCTTGAAAGAAATGGACGTCTTGTATGGCACGGGCCAAGAGGTTTCCGCGGGAGATATTGTATTCTAGATTCCTCCTCGCGAGCGACAAGGCCCTGGGGTTGATGTCAATGGCCACGATGGTGATATTTGGTATCGACGGTGCTAGGAGCGAGTGCAGAAGTAGAGGTATACAGCCTGTGCCGGTGCAAAGATCAAGTATGCGGAATGGTTCCGTGGATGAAGCTCGCATTCGCGATTGCGACAGGATCAGGCGCGCAGCGCGGAAGGTGTAGGATTCTGTTTCAGGCCTGAGAAGCCAGAGACGTGTGTTAATATCACAACATCATCAGCCGGCTATCTGTTGAAGAAAAGTTTTGCCTCCATACCTAGGAATCAACACGCCTTTCCTGCATAGTATCTCCAAATCCCCGAATGGCTGGTCACCGAGGATATATTGAAGCGGCCTTCCTCTCGCTCGATCCTGCACCATCAACGTCAACTGCCTCCGCTGCCATCGGGCATCACGCGCATTGGCCCCGTTAAGGGAATGCACATGCTCCCGGAGCCATCGTAGCTCGTTCCGCGCGGAGACTAGATCACGACATTCTCGAAGGAGGGCGGGGAGGAGCGGGTCCAGGGAGTATGCGCGGCGGAGGAGGGCGGACGGGAGGCGGGGCATGAAATCTTTGTTGTCCTTTGTGGATGGATGATGCCGTTAGGTATTTGCCATGATTGCAACTTGCTTCGCTTTTTTTTTCACTTGAAATCTTTGTTGATTTTGAGGGAGAAAGCCGCCTTCTAAATCTCTGTGCCCTTGGCATTCTTTGGTCTAGTTATAAAACTCCTTCAGCTTCCCTCCATCCAGGCTTCTGGGAGCTACAATCTACTAGTTACTCTGATTGATTGCTTCAGCATCTTTGGGTATTGCTGGCCAGGTTATCATGTACTCTCCACCATGTCTCTTTTTCCACGGCCGCAAGGGCTATTATTGGGACGACAAGACAGACCCCGCTTTACAGGCACTGAGTACGCTCAACGACGCTCCGAAAGATCTTCTTCCGTCCCTCACCATCCTTGTGTCAACCTGCCGTTTTGTTGACTTGGCTACAAACAAACAGTGCTGCTTTGATCACGCATCTGACCATCTTGCCGAGTCCGGTATTGACCACTAAATATCCTGCTCAGCAATGGCTCCCACTCTTCGACAAACTTGAACACGAGGCAACGAACATCAAACATTTGAGCATGATCTGGGATGCAGAGGGACCTTGGGGCACAAGGCCAAATGGAGGATTGAAGATTCACTCCACTGGGTGAATTAGTTTTCTTGATAGATGAGAACACCTCAGCTGCACCAAAATTCAGCCACCAGGCCCCTCTTCAGCCTGTTAATCACCGATTTGGACTCCGTGAAGATTTCTTGGCTATTTCACGGTGTGCCAAAACTTTGATAGCATGCAGTATCCGACTAGAAGGCAAATATTATGTTTGTGGCATTGGATTCGACACTGAATGGAAGTCAACATCATTCATAGGCTGCAGGACAAAAGACCTCCATACAATCAATATATCCAGTACCGCAACTGAAATAATTAGAGTGGCCGTGGATGTGCTGGGGATAAGAAGCCTAAAATATGGGATGTCTCCATGGTTGTTTCGTGATCCACAGTCCCTTTGCTGCTGGGAGGGACTGAGTGTACAACGAGGCTATAGAGAAATTTAGGTTGTTCACGATGTGAGTGCAATATGTCTTACCCATGAAGGCTACTCACAATGATTTACAGGACCTCAAGCTCCGATATCTTGCCTGGCATCAGGAGACTTCTCCTTCCTTTCAAGAAACTTTGCTGATGAAGAGTAAACATCGATCGCTATCTAGTCATGTGGGTGTTGACAAGGAATACTATGTGCAACAACACCCTGAACAAGAAAGTGATGCAGTGGCCAATTCTGGGAAAATACCAGTTGAAGCTGTGTGGTTTGATCAGAACCTGCGAGCTATCAAAATGTACACTGGTCGCGGCCTTGAGGGTATATCTGGGCTTCTTTTCCAGACTCTGTCAGAAAGTCATCAAGTTGGTGCCTGTTATAAGGTTCCGACATCCCTCATACTGGATGCGCCCGGTGAGTTACTGGCAGAAGTTCACGTGCGGACACCCGAGCTTTATCCACCTGCCTTAACTGTAGGTAGCAAACTATTCTGACTACATATTTATATTCTATAACTATACCAGTTCAGAACCAACTACAACCGCGAACTGTCCTCCGAAGTGCATGGGCTTTCTCCCTTGCCTGGGATTCGCCACACAATCCAAATCCTTCAACCACCGCCAGGTTCTCATATCATAGGTTTATACTTTCGGCTCCAAGGCATGGCTATCGACTCGATTGGGATGATAATTTCTTCAGGATGAGGCGGGATCTCGAACTGCAAGTGGCCATTTCGCTCGTAAAGGTCCATTGCATGATAGTTCTTTAATCTAGGGCTCAGTGTCACGGCCGCAACTGGGAGCTTTTGCCAGAAGGTGTCGCGAGTAGGCTTGGAGTCGGAGGAGCGTCACCATTTAGTATTTTTGATTAGCATGCACCAATACATTGTTTCCTTATCAGCTATATTGCTAGCCGTCACCCTCAGAGGGATAAATTGTTCAGTAGGGCTTAAGGAGGTTGATCAAGTAAAAAACTATTTTGAAGAGCTCAATGCATCTACGAGGGTAGTCAGAGGATACATTAACATTTCAACCCATATGATGGCTCATTCGAACGAAAGCAGTGGCGCCGTTATCCCCATAATAGCTAGCTAGGGTGTAAATTCTGGGGCTACCTTGAAAAAAGAGGCGAGTGGGATGACAAGCAAAAAGACAGACTTGCACGACTATATGAGAGGTAAGATGTCCCTCGGAGTAGACACTAATGTAAAGCTAATGGGATTAGATTCAAAGCAGATATGGCTAAACGACTTCCTTGCTGGGCAAGTCGGTAATTTCCTGAGTCTCTTCTGCCTTGTTTGTTGAAGTACTGCAAGGGGCAGCCGTGCCACAGTTGAGGCCCTCTGCAGTGCGGAGAGGAAATCGAATATGGTCATTGAACTCATCCCATTTGAGAACAAACAATCCTCGCAAATCAGGATCTTTCAAAAGTTTGCAATCAGCCCTGTGGTTATTCTCATTCCAGCCAGCGACCTGACAGGTCTTATCGAACCCAAGTCAGCATTTAAGTCAACATTTTTGCACGGAGACTTTGATTGTGGCCTTACTTTGTCGCAATACCAGAAAAACAAGCACTTGCCGCACCGTTTCAAGGAAGCTACTCTCTTATTACATCCGTGGCATATTCTGGAACCATCAAACTCCACTGAGGACTTTTGGACCTGGTCATTCAACATTAACAGGTTATGGAGTGATACCGGAAAGATCTGCGTGACATCGCGTTCGGTTAGTAAATATGAATCAAACTTATTCAGATGGACAGGCAAGTGTTAATACCTTGATCATTCCGGGGCTCTCATGGCGGATACCTGGCTTATCAAACTTAAATGCGTGGCTTTGTGCGTAGAGAATAGCAACTGTGTACCCTTTTCGGACTGATGCAGGTGCCAATTCACTGCCCCTGCTGTCAGTATAGAAAAATACCGGAAGTTTCTGACCGTTGACGTCCATGACCTCCATTTGCAGACGATAGAGCCAGGCGAAATCTATAATCTCAGCTAGGAAACACCAATGCCGTCGCGGTCGGGAGGTAACCATGCCACCACTCTCATAGAAATACTGATCAACAACATGCTCAGCCGGAAGGTCGATAAATCCCGGAAAGTTTTCGCGGCTCCGAAGATCTACCGGCTGTCCCGGGCGTTGTGGCTTCTCTCTTTTCCAAAGCCAGTCTTCAAAGTCTCCCGGTTCAAGTCCTGATGGAACTTCGTTCACTGCTGTCTTCCATTGCGTTGATATCCCATATAGCTTGAGCTTTGAGGGGTCATGTGCGAGATGTCCGTGTTGAAGCACCTCTATACAGTCACTACCACAGGCCGTCCGCCACCCAGACACCGCCCTCTCCGCAAAAATGCGTCCTCTTGCTAAGTCGCCATTGGCGATGGCGATCTGAGCGGCATCGAAGTAAGCCCGGGATAAACCAGAGTCACCTGGTCCTTGCTCATTGTAAAGGTGGACTTGCTGGTCAACGTAGCGGAGGGTCTGCAGTGGGGAGGTCCAGATCCCTTGGCCGATAAGGCTATCCAAATGGTAAATCTTGTTCAATCTCTTATCACTTTCCAAACTCTGCGCCGGCGGTAAAGAGCAGAGACGGCACGAACATGTGAAATCGAACTTTGCCCGAAGAGCCTCGTTTCGGGCTCTACGGGACTTATTGATGCCTAGGTAGTATATCGTAATCTCTTCGCCTTCATCAATATCTCTCAAAGCATGAACTGTGTGTCGCTTGATGTTCTCGTTCCAGTTCTTTTGTGCGTTATTATCACAGGCGTGGTTGATGCGACATGCTTCAAGAAAGATCCCCGCATCCATCCCGTCAGCTCCAGTGGGAAGGGCATTTGTTCGAATGATCCCAGTACACTGCTCAGCAACATTCCCATATGCATGGATATTGTGCATAGAGAGGAAAGCTTGCCGCTGGTCTTCAGTAAGGGCATCAACTTGCTGGACTATGGATGTCTGTAGGCGCTCAGTGTCACGTTCACCCTGAGGCACAGTGATGATGGGCTTTTCGCAGAGAATTCGCGTGCCTTTCGAGATCTTTTTGACTGCGACGAGGCCCTTTCCTCTCCCCAGCACATCTTGGATGACGTATAGATTACTCATTTCAAATTCACCTTCAAAAACCAGTCATAGTAGCCCTGGAGCCACAATTTGGGAATATAAATTATTAGATATCACTTGAATTTTGATTTTTCCTAGAAGCAAAATGGGCTTTTTATGCTGCTTCTTCATGGTTACACCAAATGAGGGGAGCGCCACCCAATATGCTTTTGATTTGTGGCAGATGCATGCATGTAGGGCACTGACTGTTTCTTTGTTGGGCATCAGTGTTGCGTGGTGCTATTACGGGAGAGTAAATCTTCTTCTTTTCGCCCTTCAAGGACAAGTGATCCTCGATTGGGGGGCAATGCAATCTTTGCTTAGAAACTGCAAGCCTGACATTCCCTTGAACACAGTCAGTGATACACCATAAAAACCTTTTATAGAATGGAAATACAATGCTGCGACATCGATGGATGAGAAATCTTCGTAGCTGGAACGGGACATGCCGCATGAATGTTGCAAAGCTCGCCACCTGGATGTCTATGTAGCGCTGGTAGTCAATGGGTTAAGATCCAGCATTCCCAATGCTGGGGACCGGGTTCGAGTCCCGGCCGGCGCAAAGCTTTATCCAAGTTCTCCTTTTTTTTTTTTACATGCTCTATACATACTCTTTTGGATAGAAGGGAGATGGTCTTCTCTTTTTTTTTTGTTGGAGAAAGAAAGACATGGCATGTTGTCTAGTACGGAGTAGACCTGTTCACGTTACTGTCAAGGTTGTAGATTTTGTATCATACACGGTCAGGCAGTTAAGTGTTGCTCTATCCACTGACCAAACTGACTTTTATGACTATGGAATAATGGTGACCTTACATTATGACAGGATAACTTTTCCGGAGCCTTGAAACTGGACTTTGAGAACCTTTCGATAGGCCAAGGTGTCCAGCAAACACTCTCAAGAGGATTTTTGTTTTCCTGGCAAAGATCCCCTTTCCATCGCAGAGAAGGCTTAGACACTGAGATACCAAAGGATTCCTGCAAATGGAACCTGATGTAATTCCAGTGCCCACACAGGGAAATAAACCTGAGCATATCTATTAACGCGGTAAAAAGGGCACGGAGGCTGTTCAGTATCAACCAACTGAAGACATAATTATGTTAAAAATAGATAGACATGAAGATAGGTGTTTGCCGTGTCACGACCGTCCCCATCTCTTCCAGAACTTCCACCATCCGCTTCCCAACTTGTTTTTCCCGTCTCGCTGGGAGATTCTCCAAAAATATACAGGAATACCCGCAACAATGAATCCCACCACAAGAAGCGTCTGCAACGGCTCCGCGAATACCGCTCTGCTTAGCAAAAACAGGCTCACACAGCAGAAAATAATGGGTGTCGTTATCCACGTCTTGTATGGACGCTCCAAGTGCGGCTCTCTGATGCGAAGGACGATCAGGCCCAGCACAGTGATGAAGTAGAAGGTATATCCAGCCACGCCGTAGAATGTGACTAGTGTACCAAATTCACCGACAGCGATGTAGCACACGCATAGAGTGCTGTTAAATATCATTGCGTAGATGGGCGTGTAACCAATACCGATGTCATCGCCAAACGTGCGAACAAGAGCCTTACGGAACCAGGAGCGCGTTCGCAAGCGGCCTCCAGTCGGGTTGGCAGAGCCCCCAATTCCGATTTTGCCGAATATTGAAGGTAGATAACCCTCCCTGCCGGCGGCGTAAACCAGTCTGCCACTGGTAAATGTGGTTGCGTTCAGAGCGCCGATACAACTGCCAGAGACGACGAGTGCGATGACCAATGAGCCAATTGGACCGAATACTTTACTGCCAAATAGAACGGCTACGGTGTTAGTTGCAGCGATTGTCGAAGAAGGCAAGACGAAAAAGTATGCGATGTTTGCAAGTATATAGCAGAGGATGACGAGCGGCATGGCCGTATGGATGACGCGAGGTAAGTCGCGGTTTGGATGTTTAAATTCCCCAGTCACATAATTTGTCTGAGCTTCTAGATTAGTCAAGACGAACATGGTTGATAACATTATAAGATGGCAAACACCTACATTGTCCCATCCATCAAAAGCCCAGAGACCAGCATATAATGCTACAGCTAAGCTGGATATATCCTTGTTGGTTCCTTCAAACCATCCGGTTGTCTTCCAGTCCATATTTGGCTTTCCATCGTAGGACAGCCCCGTGCACGCAACAATTATTCCGGTTACTGTAATTCCAAGAAGTGCGACAAACTTGAAGAACATGAATATATCCCCAATTCGCGTACCCATTTTTGTCGATATGCAATTGAGAATCGTCACGATAATTACTCCCAAGAGAGCTACGCCTTTGTTCACCCACGGACTGATCGTGTCGGCATCCGCGCCAATAATGGCACGCACAATGTATTCCCCAAAGATTATCGAGATAATCGCAGCAGAGCCGGGTTTCAGAACAAACACCGCGCACCAGGCGAACAAGAACCCCATCAGCTCCCCGAATATCTTTGCTAGGTAGACCTGTGCGCCTCCGTTTAGTGGGATAGCTCCTCCCAACTCTGCATAACTCGCCGCACCTGTCCATGCAAGAATTCCAGCCACAGTCCATATTATCAAAGAAGCGCCGGGCGAGCCCGTATTCGTGCTCACGCGTCCGGGTGAAGAGAAGATCCCCGAGCCGATTATAAGCCCAATAATCAGCGACAAGCCGTTAAGATACGTCAGTGTCTTGCGCTTTTCTAGAGAGCCATCGATCAAGCCGGCGTGATGTTCTAGTGACGATACGGATGGTGCGCCGAGAGGAGCATATCCGCCGACAGTTTGTGAGAGAGGAAATAGGTTGCTTCCGAAATCGAAGGCCGAGGAAACGGAGTATGATCGGGCATGTCTTGGGCGGGTAGAGTCATATGGCAAATCAGAGAGTGGATCTTGGTGTTCAAAGGATACCCTTCGCGACGAGGAGACTCCAGAAAGGGACGATGACCTCGACGTTCGGTTTCCAGATTCGGATGAGGAAGCTAAAGAGGCGAGTTCAAGCGAATCTCGGGCTGCGTCTGCGCCCGGTCGTATGGGCTCAGAGAACGCCACAGGAGCCATTTGGCTCTGCAGACCCCAGAGCACTGCTGGATCAAACTAGTAAGATTATAAACAGGCGGAAAACGGCCATCGTCGAGGGTGCAGAATTGCGGTTGGCCAAGTCAGCATGACATCGTATCGTTGATTGAATGGTGACAATACAGACGATATATCCTCAAGCTGGGTGTTGCAAAGATGACCCACGGCAAGTAAACAGGCTGGACCAACGCTTCAAGTTCCCAAGCTCACTGCGAAAAAAAAAAAAAGGAAAGGGATAACTATCTCGCAGGCCGCGATGCCCCTGGAAAGCCCGAGTTTCCAACCCGCCAAAAGCGTCCAAACAGGACTAGCCGTCGATCTTACTAAGCGAACAAGCTTCTTAGCGTGACGTTTGTTCTCATACGGGATCTTGGGATGCTCTCTTTTCTTTTCCTCTCTGTCTCTCTCTCTCTCTCTCTCTCTCTTTCTTTTCTTTCTGTCGGCGTACGCTTCCAATGGTTGGGAGACTGCATTCTTTTAGGGGCTTCGAGTCGGCCGTACGAGTTTGCCCGTGGAAGAACACGAGGCCTCGAACCGTCCAGTTCCGTCGGAATGCGACCAGCGCAATTCCCAGCACTCCCTCCTCGGCAAAGCGAAGCAGCTGGCTGCAAATAGTCGTCGTGACCATCGCTGCTGGTGGAATTGGTGTGTACATCAACTACCGGAAGAAAAACTCTAGCTCGACGTTTAACCCTTCCACGTTCACAAAATACGAGCTCATCTCGAAGGAACCCATCTCTTCCACATGCAGCATATTCACCCTGCGGCCGGTCAAACAAGAGCGGAATTATGAAGTGTATCTGGACGCGTGGAAAAAGGGGCTATGGAGCGTCCAGTTCAAGCAGCCGCATCTACAAGTCGGGCGAGATTATACACCGCTGCCTCCGATCAGGGAAGATGAACTTTCGATCGACGATGCTGTAAAGGACGGTGATAACCTGCAGTTCTTGATTCGGAGGGAGCCAGAAGGCGAAGTTTCTGGTTATTTGCACTCTCTAAAACCAGGAGCCATACTGGAGCTTCGCGGGCCTCAGATAGAATATGAGTTACCGGACGATATCAACGAGATTCTTTTCATTGCGGGCGGGACTGGGATCGCACCAGCTCTACAAGCCGCATATACCATTTTCAATGATAGGAGGTCGAAGGATGTGAGAATGCATATACTTTGGGCAAATAGACGGAGAGAAGATTGTCTAGGAGGCCGAAATGATCACGTCACCACCCACCGTGCAAGTTGGTGGTCAAGATTATTTTCTACCGCAGCAGGTCAGAGACAAGATCCAAGGCCAACCAATGAGTTGCAAAGTTTCACTGTGTCACAACTGGAAGAGCTTAAGATCCAATCTCGCGGCAATCTATCTATCGAATATCTTGTGGATGAAGAGAATACCCTTATTAGAAATAAATCCGTACTAGGATTCACGAACCAAAGTGAAAAGGATCAGTCAGGCGATCACCCGAAACGAAAATTGATCTTGATATCAGGTCCGGATGGATTTATAAGTTACCTTGCAGGCCCGAAACTGTGGAGAGATGGAATCGAAGTTCAAGGTCCCCTCCACGGCCTCCTCAAACAACTAGACTTAAAGGACTGGTCAGTCTGGAAATTGTAAAATATACCGCTCATGAAACATGTGTATATCTACGGTCACCGTTCATTTCTATTCTGGCATTAGCTCTGGAGTTTGGTTGAATCATCCCCCTTAGGCACTCTATTCGATCATGTCAATGCGCTTTTTGGTTTGTATATTATTATACACTTTTCCCATCCCAACACATGGGGCAATTTTTTTTGTGCTGAAACATCTTCCATCAAATATGAGAAGATTTTTCATCCGCCTAAATACGTCCATTGGCGTAATCTTCCAAATATTGTACAAGTCTTTCGACATTCTCAAGTGGCACAGCATTATAGTTGCTGGCTCTCATCCCACCAACGCTCCGGTGACCTTTCAACCCCTGAAGCATCCTCTTCTCTGCACCAGCGGCGAATTGCTTCTCCTTGTCTGCATCCCCCCCATGGATCCGGAAGCAAATATTCATTCTGCTCCGCACAGACTTGTCCGGCACAACGGTGTAAACGTTCGGATATTTGTCCAAGGTACCATATATCGCTTCTGCCTTTGTGTTGGAGATTTCCTCCTGGCCAGCCACCTTTTTAGTTCCGTAAAGATCGACTAAATTGATCATGACCTGGCCAGCCACCCAGAGGTTGAAGATGGGCAGAGTGTTATAGAGGGAATTGTTTTTCGCGGTGACGGCGTAATCAAGGACGATAGTCCCAGGAAGCCCGCCGATATTGAGCTGACGGAGCAACGACGGTGATGGTGTGTCTGTGTGGGGAGGTAATAGGTCTTTCCGGATGATTGTTACTGTGATACCAGCGACTCCGATGTTCTTTTGGGCGCCACCCTGTGTTCACAATTAGGATCGTAGAAAGGGGAATCACAAAAGGAAGAGCTTACAAATATTATTCCATATTTGTTGACATCCACCTTTCTGCTCAAGAAGTTGGAGCTCATGTCAGCTACCACTATCCTTTCATCTCCCTCCTCATAACTTTGTGACTCCAATGTCTTGGGAAAACTTGGAAATTCCACGCCATCCACCGTCTCGTTATCGCAGAAATAGACGAACGCAGGTGCAGCTTTCCCCCCCTCCTTCTTCGTCTTGGTTAGATCCCAGGTATCCTCCGATGGAATCTTGCCAAACTTCCCTCCGTTGTCCTTTCTTGAATCGACCGCGGCATTGACATACTTCTCGCCAAGTAGCCGTACCGCTTCCTGGTATGCCTTCAACGACCATGATCCTGTAACAATGTAATCCAATCTCAACTCCTCTTCGACCTGTCTCTTCAATTCCGCCACAATAGCCTCCTCCGAAGTTGCATTAATCTTCCGCCGTCTCCTCTCAACCCATACACCGACCAAGTTCTGGACCACGGCGCTGAATCCCCCTGAACCGCCCGCCTGCATGAACAGAATTTCGTAGTTGTCCGGTACATCGAGGAGCGTTGTTAGGGCCTCCTTGCTCTCTGCGAGGATCTTGTTGGCTGCCGGTGACCGATGGGAGATTTCTCCGAGACCAAGACCGGTGTTGTCGAAGTTGACAAAAGCTCTGGCGGCGGCTTCGACGACAGGAGTTGGGAGCGGGGCGGGACCCGCGCCGAAGTAGGCGACCTCGGAGCGGGATGGCATGGCCGGGGTCTGATTTAGGGATCTAATGTGATTGCGTTGTCGTCTGGTTGGGAATTGAGAATGATGTGTTTCTGTGATTTGAGAGTGTTAGTGGTGTTGGTGCAGACTGGATTGTTGACGCACATGGGAGGAGGTTAATATGAGTGGTAGTGGGGTAGTTTATAGCTGCGAATGAGATATATGAATCACTTTCGCCTGAAATCTCAGCCCCTTTCAACCCACAGAGATCTTGATGTGAGAAAGGATGTTGTCAGGGAGATGTGAAGTGAGCAGTTTAAGAGCTCTTAGTCTGTTTAAAGTGAGTCATTATGAAGAAGCACCTGCGTATAGTTGCAGATAACCAGCTAACTATGTAGTTGCACTAATAATGGAGCAAATAACCACTCTCCTCAAAGATGATCATGCAGTTAAAACTTCGATAACCGGCCCTATAGCATAATTCTACGACTAGCCATTCCTCCTGAAGTTTGAAAAGTGTGAATTGGTGCATTGAACTTGAAGAGCCTGGGAGGAAGCTTAGATGTTTCCGAACTCGGAGTTAAACGCTTTGAAATGCCGAACCGGGAAATTTTTGATTATGTCATCAACCACCGGGATCGGAGCCAGACCCCGGGCCGTTTGTCTTGTTTGCAGGTGCAAAATAATCGAGAAATTGCTGGGAACGAAGGATTACTACGAAGAAGCTGCAGACCGTGCAACTGAGGGAAGATGAGCAGTTATCAGCAATTGCTGCGCCGGCAGCTACGTGGGATAGCCACCCGGGCGCCCCTGGGCACTCGCAGGGCTTTGGTGGGAATCCCTTTCTCCGTTTGGCGTGCTTGGTGCTGACTCGTTTCTCAATGTTAGACCAGGCCTTTGCCTTTTGCGCGGACTCAGGGTTACAGGGCACGACCGTCTGTGGTTGTCTCCAGCGGGGGGGGCTCTCGGTACTTCTCCGCGACGCCATGCGCCCTGTCGGCAGAAGTTTTCCATGCTCAGCGGGAGGACCCTGCAGCGGCGGCTATCCTTTCGGCGCTGGAGTCATCCAAAGCCGTCCCCCAGACTCTTACCGAAAAGATCGTTCAGCGCTATTCGGTCGGCCTTCCGAAGAACAAATCTGTCAGATCCGGCGACTACGTTACCATTTCTCCGCACCACGTCATGACTCATGACAACAGTTGGCCCGTTGCGTTGAAATTCATGTCGATCGGCGCCTCGAAGCTAAACGACCCCAACCAGATCGTTATGACCCTCGATCACGACGTGCAGAATAAGTCGGAGAAGAATCTGAAGAAATACGAGCAGATTGAGACGTTTGCTAAGACCCATGGAGTCGATTTCTACCCTGCTGGTAGGGGTATTGGTCACCAGATCATGGTTGAGGAAGGATATGCCTGGCCGGGTACGCTTGTTGTCGCATCTGACAGCCACTCCAATATGTACGGCGGTGTTGGCTGTCTAGGTACACCCGTTGTGAGAACCGACGCTGCTAGCATATGGGCCACGGGCAAAACATGGTGGCAGATCCCACCTGTTGCGAAAGTGACGTTCAAGGGGATTCTTCCGAAGGGAGTCACAGGAAAGGATGTTATTGTTGCGCTTTGCGGCTTGTTCGATAAAGATGATGTCCTCAATCATGCCATCGAATTCACTGGGTCAGAAGAAACTATGAGAAGCCTACAGATTGACGACCGCCTGACAATTGCCAATATGACAACTGAATGGGGAGCATTGAGCGGATTATTCCCAGTTGACTCTATGTTGAAAGGGTGGCTAAGATCAAAAGCTACTACGGCGGCTATGTGGGGCTCGACGGTACCTGAACTTCAGAGCTCTGCCGCCGAGCGATTTAAGCATTCCGCTCTCGACCAGCTTTTTGAAGAACCACTCGTTGCCGACAAAGGAGCAAAATACGCGAAAGAGTTGTTCCTTGATCTCTCTACCTTGTCGCCGTACGTCTCGGGACCTAACTCGGTCAAGGTTGCCACGCCCTTAAAGGAACTAGAATCACAAACTATCAAGGTGAACAAGGCATATTTGGTATCATGCACAAACTCTAGAGCATCTGATATTGCTGCTGCTGCCAAGGTGTTCAAGGAGGCTGCCGAGAAGAACGGTGGAAAGATTCCCAAGATTGCGGATGGTGTCAAATTCTATATCGCTGCTGCGTCTATACCCGAACAACGTGCCGCCGAAGAAGCTGGTGACTGGCAGGCTTTGCTTGATGCCGGTGCCGAACCTCTTCCGGCTGGATGTGGCCCATGTATCGGCCTCGGAACAGGCTTGCTGGAGCCTGGCGAAGTTGGAATTAGTGCCACAAACCGCAATTTCAAGGGAAGAATGGGTAGCACAGAGGCCAAAGCCTATCTTGCTAGTCCAGAAGTAGTTGCGGCAAGTGCCCTTAATGGAACGATTAGTGGCCCCGGATGGTACGAGAAGCCAGAGGGATGGACCGGAGTTGTTCGTGGCGAGGGTGATGGCAATGAAATGATCACTGCTGAACAAGCTCTAGAGAAGGTGATCGGTCAACTTGACAATATGCTTGAGGACGCCGAAAAGTTATTTGCTACCGAAGAAACTGGTTCTTCCAGCGAAGAGGCTCTTACGGAGGTCTACCCAGGCTTCCCTGAGCGGGTATCTGGGGAGATCGTTTTCTGTGATGGAGATAATATCAATACCGATGGTATCTATCCTGGAAAATACACCTACCAGGACAACATTCCCTACGAGAAAATGGGGGAATATTGCATGGAGAATTATGACACGCAATTCTCCAAGGTTGCCAAGGCGGGAGATATCCTTGTGACAGGTTATAATTTTGGCTGTGGGAGTTCTCGAGAACAAGCTGCCACTGCCATCCTGGCGAAGGAGATTCCTCTTGTTGTCTCTGGCAGCTTTGGCAATATCTTTTCGCGGAACAGTATCAACAACGCTCTGATGGGCCTTGAAGTCCCGCGCTTGGTCTCTCGCCTGAGAGAGACATTCGGAGGCGAGAAGTCTGATTCTACGCAGCAGCTTACCCGCCGAACAGGCTGGACTCTAACCTGGGATGTGCGTCGAAGCCAAATCGAGGTTCAAGAAGGGCAAGATGGACCGAAATGGACACAGAAGGTTGGGGAGCTGCCACCGAATGTGCAGGAGATTATTGCGCTTGGCGGATTAGAGAAGTGGGTGAAGAATTCAATCTCAGCGTGATACCTAAGAACTGGCTTGTACTTGTACATACATATTTTCTTGTTGTGGGTGTTCCCCAAAAAGAGAGGGCATGGTGGTGTTTGGGATCGTAGCTGTATATTTCGGTTGGATACCTTAACCTATAGTCTCGAATTTGATTAGACTTTAATACTATTTTCTGGGGAACAAATCGTCGAGGTGCTGATGTCGACTGTTAATTCTATTCTGAAAAGTCTGTGAGCAGCCAGCTTGTTGTTTTGTCACAGTTTTTTTTAGCCCATTATCACAGTAACACATTGGAAACATAACCCTGTACTGTCCTAAACGCTGAACACAAATCTCTATCGAACATGTGTATGTCGGGGCAATTTTCTAGCTACGAGCCGTTTAGTGCATTTAGGTATGTCAAGACGATGGCATACACGTACAAACATATCACCTGCAGTAGAGCCAACCGGCTGATCGAAAGCATTTGGGTTCTATGTTTGGCTATCCGCTTCGCAAAGGAGACTGTTAGAATTGAACCCACCTCGTATAACATGTTTGATGCAGCTTTAGGGGTTATCATTCGAAGACCGGTGAATATCCGCCTCGCCTTCTCTTCTGCATGTTGTCTGGTGTGCTCATAATCCATTGCATAATGTGCCTTCTAAATAGCTGTAGGATTCGAGGCTTGCGGTATCCCGGCCCCATGCTAGTGTCTAAGACGACACTGTCGACCAGTGGATATGCAAATAGCCCAATATTCATAACCATTTGCACATAAGGTTTCCTCAACGAAAACATAGAACTTAGCGATAAGCGGCGTTTTTGACAGTGTGTATCGAAAGGATGAAAAGAAACTGGACAGTTTCCGGAAGCCTCTTTGTTATGGGGTGCTGTATCTGGAACGCGCTGCCAAGTAAACAGCATATTGAAATGCCACAGGTAAAGTATTTGTGGGTCGTGATATTGACTCCCTTGATGCAAGGGCAATCCCATCAATCATGCGAGTGCTCTTTCAATCCTATCGATTCACAAATCGACCTTAGATGAGAGCAGCGGCAAAAGACCATCTCGGCATCTATCTCTTGCCATATGGTTCATGGTATTCTCAAAGCCGGATCCTTGTATTGCTATCAATTATCGTGGTCAAGCAAGACTAGCGGTAACAAGTGCCATATTGAAACATATCTGCACTGAATGTACTGTAACCACAATGGAAAGGTGTCTCAACTGGAGAAACCTTTGCGGCAAGCACACGCCGCAACGCGACCTAGAATCTTGCCGGCGTCTCAAACAGCCAGCCAGTCCTCGATGGTCTAACGGTTATGATTTCCGCTTGTCATTTGTTAAAGAATAACGAGCGCGGGAGACCAGGGTTCGACTCCCTGTCGGGGAGGTTTCAATTTTTTTTTTCCCCTTCTTCCTTCCACCAATTTTTCTTCCCGGCATTTCTTTGTATGCGGGACGACATTTGAAACGGCGTGCAAATTGTTTTTGGTTCAGCTCATTTCCGGGTTAAATCAATCAATATGTTGCTGAAGTCAAAGAACGAACATAAACCAAGAGTTTTGCAAACCTTTCTGGAGGCGTCGCTTCTGGTATAGTAAGCTGGTTACTAGGGTAAGACCTGGACATGGTTTCATTCTTGCTGCAAAGGCATGCGGCACGGGCAGGCCGCTGCTGAGGTACACCTGAATGGAAGATGCTCCCAGGTCCTCATAATACCGTGAGTAAAATCAGCTGAAGTGGATAGAAAACGAATCGGGGGAGAGCAACCAATGCGGGCCCGCAGAGAAGAATGCAACCCGCTCAAGGGAAACGGTTTGAATGGAACTGTGCTCGCAATGTTGAAAAGGCAGCTCCGACACAAAGCTGAGATAGTTACATCTTGAGAAAGTAAACAGAGTTAAAATATGAGCAAAAAATAATTCGGTGAGAAAAAGGTGTTTGACTGGAGAGGGGGATGTGGGCGAGAAATGACGAGGAAAAAGAGAGACGAAAAAAAAAAAAAACTTTTTACTAGCATGTCTTGGTTTCGATCCAAGGTCCTCCGGGTTATGAGCCCGGCGCGCTTCCGCTGCGCCAACATGCTTTCTTGGTGTGAGAGAAATCAAAGCTTGGTCATATAAGCCTAAGTCTATATAACAATGGGAAAACTGTAACAACCAGAATCAAATCGCCGACCAAAGCACAGCTGTTGAAGTTTGAACTCTGTATTTGCAAATGAGAATGCTGGCAGTGGCTGGGGTTTTTGCTGATGTTTATATCTTTGTAACAAATGTTTGAAAAATTGTTCCATTCTAGGTGGTTATGGTCTCGACTCTCAATAGTTATGGTAGTTAACAGGGGAAGGGCTTCAGTATGAACTCACAAACAGATGTCAGGGTTTAAGAATAGGCCCCTGCATGCTTAAGATGCTTGGCATCCTACTATCTAGCTTACCTATGTCAATCATAAAGTATTAGGGGCTTTGTTGTGCAATTCACTCCTTTAGTTCAGTTGGAATACATCTGACAAGCGGCAACCTCGCCTTCGGCTCGTTGCCACTTGATGCGAGGCATCTAACTGCTTAATCTCTATCCAGCTGGATCATATCTTCATATCTTGATCTTCATATGATGGTGACCTCACCTTCAGCTCTGTATATGACCACGCGACTACATGTTTAGTCCTTCGATGTTGGCTCTTCCTATCATACCGAAGCAGAATTCGGTAAGCGTTGGATTGTAAGGGGAAGCTTAAAATGGATAGTAAGTTAGGGCTTAGGGCTTGCAGATTTTCTAATGTGGCATGTGACTGTGTCATTGTTAAATTAGTCCTATCAACCAATATAAATGCAATAAAACATAGTAATGATACTGTATTTAGATGGTAAACACGTGATGGTCGTTTCTCTGAGATTCCTACGGGGTCACGTGACTGCGTCATTGTTAAAATAGTAAAGTAGGTAATGGCTGTTTTGGCTAGCAGGCCATCCAGGGTATAGCTAGTTGACTGTACTTTTGGTATTATTCTAACAGGCTCTTATGTTAGCCACCTAGTGGGTGTCAAGGCGAGTCCTGCTTTTAGTTCTTACTATCCTTATTGATATCAGTTACCGTATGCTGAGCGAGGACACATACTTGAAGCTACTAGATGCCCTTCCAGCGATGGTAATCACCTAGATCGCGAAGAGGTCAGGTCCTGACAATATTTGGTAGGCTCTTTCTGCCGGGCACCATCACTGGCTGATATGAGGCATCACACACCTTGTGCAGTTCTTCAAGGGATGTATTCTCATTGAGTTGAGCTTCCCTCTGAATATGCCACTTTCACCAGATAGGCATTGCTGCATTCTGATAGGTTCTGAACAAAAATAGGGGTTTATCTTGTGTGTTTTGACCTTTTTCAGACCATAGCATTTATCAGTGTGTGTTTTGACCTCCATATGGGCAACATTTTGAAACTGGTAGACATGAGTTTCCATAAGTAAGCAGCTTAAAACAGCTTGAATTTGATTTCTCTTGCCATTGCTGTGGACCTGTAATTGCTGGATGATTTGAACTGGAGCACCTCATTCCTGTTGCACAGATAAGTGTGAACAGTCAGGACATTCTCTGATACATGTATGGTTACAGGAAGTGATGAAGTGGAATAGGAAAGCAAAAGCTCCTGTCTGGTTCATCAAAGTCTGTGTTGAAGCCTGAGATCAAAAGAGGGATGATTCTCACCGGCTTGAAGCAAAACTAACTACCACAAGCGGCAACCTCGCCTTCGGCTCGTTGCCACTTGATGCGAGGCACCTAACTGCTTAATCTCTATCCAGCTGGATCATGTCTTTATATCTTGATCTTTATATCTTGATGGTGACCTCGCCTTCAGCTCCGTACGTGACCACACGACTACATGTTTAGAAAGGGGAAGCTTAAAATGGATAGTTAGTTAGGGCTTAGGGCTGCCATTTTCTGACATGACATGTGACTGCCTCATTGTTAAAGTAGTAAAGTAGGTAATTTTTTGTACTCGAAATGGTATTGAGACAGTAACCACGTGATGGTCGTTTCTCTGAGATTCCTACGGTATCACGTGACTGCGTCATTGTTAAAATAGTAAAGTAGGTAATTTATGGGCCGCGGGCAGTTAATGAACACCAGCACCCAAAATGCCAAGCCAGTAAATCCCAAAGGATCAACTCTATCCTGCTCTATTAACCAATGAAAAGCAGGCCTATGACCCAAGGAGGAAATTACACTGCATATAAGTGGAGCAGCCCAAGTCGCCGGTGTCCGGTTATGTCACCTTCAAGCACCCCCTTTTTCCTCTTTTTTCTCTCTTTTTTTTCTCTGTGTGGAGGAACGGAATGAGCGATTTAACTACTGGACAGACTATAAAAGCTCCTTCCTCCTTGGAAGCCTATTTCATGAATGGAGGGGGGATGCTGTGTGTTAATTCCTCCAACACTCCAATCGCCCAATTCGATCGCGAAACCCATTCAGAATTGAGGGAGTCGAAAGCTTGTCTATTTTCAGGACGCTTGATTCACGATTGAGACTCGTTTTCATTTTGGCACTGCGACTTGTCATAATGACTCGTTTGGGGCCATATTCTACCCGGCTTTGTGACCCGCAGGATGGATATGAGCCACAGACGTTCTTCTGCTGTGCCTTTTGTGATAAGGATGTCAACTCATACCATGCCTTGTACCAGCATTGCAAAATGACCTCTCGTCATAGTTGGTGTTCCAGATGTGAGCGAGCATTCTGTGACGATTCCGCCTTGAATATGCATCTCGAGAACTCCAGATTCCATAATCCATGCTCAGAATGTGACCTTGACTACCCCACCGCAGAGCAATTGAATACACATCTGATCGAAACCCATCATTGGTGCGAACTCTGCGATTCGTTCTATCAGAATGAGAACAATCTGAGAATGGTGAGCCTTGCTTGTCCGCCCATTTTGCTAATAGGAACTGCAATGCACTGTGATGTTTTGGTTGTCATTCCACTCACCAAAAGAAAAAAAAAAAAAAAAACAGCACCAACTGGTTCACCGACCCCGAGATCTCCAATGTTACGGTTGCACGTGGCTTTTCCCCTCGTTTTCGGCAATGCTTATCCACCTCGAAGCTGGGACTTGTTCAAGCGGCACCGATAGAGGTGTCCTTGCTGGCATCGTGGCTCGACACCCTGCTAGACGCCGTTTCAGCCGTCGACAATTAGGCTATCCTCCTTACTGCTGTCCGTCCTGTAAACAAGAGTTTACCCTGCTTTCCGGGCTCTATCAACACGCAGAAAACGTCCCCCGTTGTCAGCGCACCTTGCGTTCAAGAACGCCCTTAACAGCTCTCCATCAATATATTAGCAAGAGAGTATACTAATTGCTCGCTTTAGCTACCTTCCGGTTCCATCTTTTCGCCTTTTTCGCTGGCAATTTGCATATATTTTTGCGTTTCATCTACAATTTTTATCATGTTTACTGGGCTGAGTTCTATATTCTGGCAAGCTTGTGGTCCGGCCTGGCTGCTCCAACAGTATTGCTATTGCTCATTATGGGTCTGAATTACCGTTGGGCGATTGACTTTGCGAAATGAGGCAACTCTAGTCCGGAGAATGTCTCCTCCTATCTTCAGATGCGTCGATGACCATTTTTTAATCAGACATGTATTTATTAACGTGGCTTTGAACCCTGTTTCAACATGGCCCGCTCACATAAGCGACGAAATATTATCTTCATTAACTATTCTTTGCAAGTTAATTATGCACTTGATTGGAAGTTCAACAAAAACTCCGATGAGTTCCACAATGGACTGGGCTGGCGCATTAACCATGCTTTATCTCAACAAAAGCAGGGAGAAGGTCAATTGCCGATAAGGTTGACACAATGACTCAAGCTTGTTCCAGATTACTCAAGCTTGAAGAAGGGTCATAAGGGCCAAATGATTGGCATGGCAGTGTTTCGAGGCGCTGGTGGTCGAGAAGAAAACAAAGATGTTGGTTGCATAACTATAAACGTAGAATGAATAAGCCACCCCCCGCCCGTATTTATTAGGTTGTTGATATATCGGGCCGTTCAATTAAAGTCCCTGAATGCCTTTATGCCATGGAGGCAGGACGCAGATCATTTCTGGGGGAATGAGACCAAATGCCCCCTCCTCGTGTCGATCCCGCGAGTTCCCCGGGCAAATTGCACAACGGAAAGGGGTAAAGATCGAGTATAAATGATACAATGATGTCTTGGATAGTTTCTCCAGGTACGAGCCAGTGGAAGTCAATTGCCACTAACCAGTTACTACGTCCGTAAGGCTAAGGATGTCGCCAAAAAAAGAAGTTCGAGTGATTTGGAGATCTTGTTTGGATATTCCAATGGGTGATACGAAAATACACCTTTGTTTTCTTTCTCCTCTTTGGGCTATTTTGTTGAACGTGGCTATTGTTCCATTTGTGCAACATGTCTCAGAAAAGCCCTTTTTTGTCGGCCAAGGCGGGAGGGGTGGATTTTGACTCGAAGATTGATTATGGGTGGATTTGGAGACAGGGTCTTTTTAAGATTTTTACCTTTGGGGCCTTGATCCCTTGCAGGTTCGTGAAGGATTTTTGAATATATGTCAAACTGGTTCTCCATGAGTCCATGCTTTCCCCTCCCCCCCATGATCATCCTCACACCGTCAAAGCTTCTTTCCTCTTAGAAGATAAGTGCCCTTGGCGTATTTCAGAAGCTTCCCTGCAATTTCCTCTTTCTTCCTGGGGCCAACTGGATAGGGCACTAGGCTATGTATGCATGTATGTAGTTTATCGACGTCATGTATGTACGCAACGGGTCACACCGTAATTCGCAATTATTTGATAAAAAAGAATTTTCCTTGTGTTACATTTCTTCGGGATGCCACAACGTGTTTCTATTGCAGAGGGGAGGGTAGGTAAGGCAGATCCAAGAAGTCGGGTAACCTGTCAGCCGTGGCGGTGGACCCGTCAGTGGTGCAGAAATTTCTAGAAAAAGAATCAAGTCAAGAAGAACGGGCCTAATTCTCTTCATAGCCGCAAGAAACGCGTAGAGAAAAAGAACGTACTCGAGGCTTTCTTTTTCTCTTGGAAGTCCCCCTTCCCGGTTCAGCCCCAAAGAAAGAGAATGGGCTCCATCTTCGTGGCTGAAGAAGCTGGCCGGGCGGCTCGCGGTGGACGCTATTCCCCTTTGTGTAGGGCTGAACGGCGCCCAGTTCCAGCCACGTGGTATATTACACGGCCAATACGGACGCGTTTCGCTTCGGTCGTGTAATTCTTGATCTTTTTGTAACGTTTCACATCTTCTTCCCCCCCCCCCCCCACCCCC
>LJPK01000441.1:0-11927 GCA_001430945.1 Amauroascus niger
CTTGACTTTTTTTGTGTTAAAATCAAAACCACACTCTATAACATTTTATCATAAGTAGAATCATCTCACTTTAATGTCAGCATAGTTATCAATCAATAAGTTTGTTATACTTCAACATCAACAACATCTTAAATCTGAAATTCAAGTGATGATCTGTCTAGTTGAGCTTAGTGCAGTAATCTTAAATGAGTCAACTAACAAACTAGTTAACTAATGTAATTCTCAAACAAGTTAATCATTCAAGTGAATCAATCATCAAAACCATCATATCTCAATTAAATAGTTTTAAATTCAATTTATCTCAACACCACAACACTCAATTAAATTAATTTAATTTACATGTGATTGAGAGCATCTTAATTTTGTATGTTTGAGAGTATTACAATTGCTCCAGTATGATGAAGCTCATTAACATGAAGAAGATTCAGATAAAAAGAGATCAAAAAATTAAATAATCAGTTGTTTAATAAATGCTGCAGACTCTGAAGCTGAAAATAGAATATTTTGAACTTTTTTTTTTAGTTAAATCTTCTACTTTCTGTTGAATTTAACATTTAAATCTTTTGCATTTCTGCTTTTCTATTTTATTTGTGTTGAAAATATTCTGATATTACTTTTTCAAAATAGTGATATTGATCATTTTATGTTTACAGATTTTAATAATTTAATCAAAATCTTTCATAAAGTTTTGAAACTGACTCTTCATTAAGTTTTTGATTTTATTTATCTGTCAATATAATTGCTGTAAAATACTAAATGTTTGAAGCAGTCAGAATGTACTTAAATTGCTAAAATTACTGTCAGAAAAAATAGAAATTTATAATTAAATATTCAGCTACTGAAGAATATAGTTAAATTGAAAAAAAACTATTTCAGTTATTTTAAAATCATTTTAAATAATCTGAAATTTAAAAACTGCAATACAGACTGTAGAGTAAACATCTAGAAAATCTATCTTCTGAATAACATTGAATTCAAGTCACATTTACTGCTGAACTAAATCTTCATATGCTCACTTTAAAACTGAAAAAACACTCACATCTAGTGACTGCAGAAAATGAAAGAAATAAAATAACATGTAAAAACATATTATAGCATTATTTTTGCAGATTTAATTAAATTCTGAGATAAGATAACTGCTGTATTCATTCAGAATAAAAAGAATAAATCTAAAATAACATGTAAAAACATATTATAGCATTATTTTTGCAGATTTAATTAAATTCTGAGATAAGATAACTGCTGTATTCATTCAGAATAAAAAGAATAAATCTGCTGATTCTGTGTAGATTTATCATAAAAATAAAAACTTATTGAACAGATTTATTTTATTTGTAGTTCAGTCATTTGAACTAGCATCTAGTCTTCAGCTCTTTAAAAGATCTTTAAATCACTCTTTCAACAAGTTCTGACTCTTGAAAATGAGATAGAGAGATAGAGTTCATTTAAAAGCATTTACAGCTTCAATCACAGTCACTCACTCATAATTTTCAGACTGTAGCAGCTTTACTCTGTTATAGCACTTATTACTAGTAATAATCTTAGTAGTAGCACAAAATTTCATAATAAAGTCAGTCTTATTAAAATTGTAAATATTCTTTGACAGAATTTCATACTTAGTAATTGTATCTTTCAGAAGCTTAAATCAATTCTTTATAATTTGCTGATCTTCACACTTAGCACAGTTATGATTATAGCATCTAGAATAGTGGCTTTGAAGCTCCTGACAGTGTGCCACTAGATTTGACACTCAGTTCTTGCCAACATGTAGGGGGAGATGGTGAAGATGGTGGAATTCCATATGGTAAGAAGATAATTAGCCATATCTTCAACAAATACTGACTGAGGGGGAAATTCTTGTTTAGTCTGATTCAATATTCATTCAATTAGTCCACCTTCTTCAGCAGAAGATAATTTATGTGAATTTGTGTGTGAGTTCACTCATAAAGCTTATTCTTTTAGCTGGTCATATAGTGTAGTATAGAGAATATTGTAGACCCTAGCAGCTTCATGAATGAAGATAATTTCTTGATTTTGAATAGATTTTATCATGAGTTCAATTCTTCTCTCTCTCTCAACTGAATTTGAAGCATTTTTATAGTGAATTGGTGGCATAATTGCGCGTTGAAGTGGAAGTGTTATTTAATTGAGTGGGTTTTTGAAATGGTGATCGGTTCACTTGGGAATTACGTTAGTTAGGTAATCAATCGCGCGCCCAATGATCACCTGCATTGAAGGAATTCCTCTCCCATATTTGCGTTTCTCTTTGCTCACTCCAGGCTCCGGCTATCATGACACACCGGCTGATCAATAGGGCACGCCAGGCTCCCGAGACTTGGAGGGAACTGACCCCTTGCTTGCTCAACCTAACTACCCCATCAGCCAGGCGCCCTTTTTTTGCCGCACGTGAACCTTTCGCCTTTCCTTCGCCTTCAAACCGAACCCTTGCACAGACTGTGTTCCAACAAGCCTAGCAATGCCCGGCATTGCCATGGACGGCTCTAGCGCAATTGCGTCCGGTACAGCAATCGACGATACGCACTGCGGCCCCTCTCCGCGGATTGTTAATGGGAATACTTATTCAAATGGCCCTGCAAAGAAACCCCATTCGGCAACGGACGAACTAGGTGCATTGCGAGATGGAATTTTCAATGAGCTGCCTCCCGAACTCGCCCATATTACCCTTGGTTTTTCCCCCTTCACTCACCTCATTAGTAGAGTGGTCCAGCAATCATGGAATGACCTAAACGAACTTTTAAACGAGCTAGGTGGCTCTCAAACAGGACAGGTCGCTGCGCAATCGACACCAGCCAAAAGTGCGATCAGTGAGAAACTCCGTAGCGAACAATTGGCCGAAAATGCGCTCAAGAAGCTCCGGATCCTTGAGTTCTCCCATGCGAAAAGAGCAGAATTCATTAAGCTGCTGGTTCTTTCACAGTGGAGTCGACAGGCCAACGAAGTGAGCAGGCTCATTGACATACAGTCTTATATTCGTATGCGCTGCGAAGTCTATGAGACAACTCTTTTCCATATCGGAAATGTGAAGCAGAACCTTGTTGGTGCTCAACTGGCGAACCCAGACTTGGAAACTGCTTCGCACGTTTTGGCGGTTAGAGAAATTGACACTATGCCAGCGGTTAGTACTCTTACCCACTTCTTAAATCGTTCTTTCTCCCAGGCTAATATGTTAGTAGCTTGAATTTCTCTCCCCACAACTTTTATCACCAGATCGGATGTTTAAGGTGCTCCGAAGAATTAACAAGCTCATCAATATGCGACTAACACTTTCCCAAAGTGTTCCTGATGCCATGGGTGAGTATTTTGTGCATGACGGAAGGGTCACTTTTATTGTCCCTGCTGAGTTCGAGGTTGACCTTTCGGTCGCATCTGAATCACCCTCAGCGCAGCTTTTTTTCATTGACATGAAATTTTTGTTTTCGCCTTCATCATTTCCGAAAGGAAAGCTACGAGGTATCGTGGACCAGCAAGTTAACTCCGCCCTTCTAAACTCTGACCTAGTCGGGTGCTTCAACTTGTTGCATAACCTTGCCTTGACACATAAAATCACTCTCCTTTACAAACAGGCTGTGGAGCTATCTCGAACTCACTGGTCGGAACACCTGGGTGCTGAATTGCTCCACCGTACGCTGATTTTACAATATTGGACCAAGAAGTCCAGAAACAAAAGTTGGATTGAGATTGGAATTCGCACTGGTTCCAAACGACCTCCACGAATTACAGGAGCAGACACATCCTTTTTACAACTACGGTGGATTCGTGACAATGAGGAAGTCAGCGCCACAGATGTAGATTTCAATTTAACGTTGCTCAGTGCCAAGTCAATTCTCCTCAGCGCCATTTCTCTACATATAACACACATTCTACGAGCAACCTTCGAAAGTTTGCGCAAAAGCCGTTTATATAATCTCGGCGGACTTCGCATTGGCATGAGCACCTCTTCAATTGAACCTGGGGACTGCTGTCTCGAGCTGCAACTGACCCAGTCGAGCAAGTTGAACATTATGGTGGAAGCAGTATCTGGTGATGTAGTATTACGAGTGACACCATCATCAATAAGCCGCTATGATACCGAGACCGTGGCTGATAAGGTATCCGTGGAAGATATTGTTGAGCGAATATCAAGGCTACGCTGTGTCGCCGCATTGGAAGAAGTTGAACGTCGTGCAAAAGTCGTCGGATGGATGCCTTTAAATTTAAGACACGTCAACGTCGAAAATCTGAGAAGGATATTCCCGTCAATTGCGCTTCGTTCCATTATTTTATTTCGAGGAAAGTGCTGGGAACCGCCCTGGCTTGTCGCATTTACCAGTACCCTGGAAGGAGATAATTGGTGGATCGTTCGATTGGGAACTCAGAGTTTATTCGTTGACCCGAGCCACTCCGGGTTATTGGAAGTGCAGAGCGCGAAAATTATAACCGGCTGGTATACTGGTTGGTCAGGCCGCTTGGACAATACATCATTCTCGAGTCTGGCCAACGCACTTTCTGGGATGATTATGGCGCAGGCAAATCTGGATTCCTTCAACGAATCCCAACTCCATTGTTTCCCGCCCATCAAAGATCTGTTGCTCCAACCCTGTCTCCGTGTTCCGGATATCTATCTTCGGCTTCATTATGATGCTCTTACTTCTAAGCTCCAGACAATTATTCCAAGCCAAACGCTCAAGGGATCCTGTCTAAATGAAACGCTGAGGATTTCGTACATGGGAATTGACCAGCGCTCTGGTTATGCCAGGATGGTTGTTCATGGCTGCTTGATGACAGCCATTGGCACCTTTGGTGCGTTGTACGCCAAGTCTGTTAAAGACATCACATTTCAATCAAAGGGGGGAGATTTTGCTATGCTATTTTCTGCGTCAATTGGCGCACCCATCATTGTACCTCTGCTTGAAAAGTTGCAACAAATCTGCAATACGGTCCTCGTCGTTGAGTCAGTGAAAGAGAAAGGCTTCAAAATCGTTTCATTATCACCTTTCCGAATAAAGTTTGCGTATCCGGCGCGGGAAGATCTTCGTGGAAGCATTATATTTTCTTATCCAGATCGGTTATCTCCTGCGGAATCTGAATCATCCGAGCTCTCTGTGTTAAATAGCGATCCAATGCTTCAACCCCGTATCAGCATTGATTTTAATCATCGAAATCCCCATAGCCGCATTAAAAAATCTCTCTCCGCCATTCTCAATTCTCACAAAAATGGTTTCAAGTTGGTCCTCGAGCTTCTCAGCAATACTCTTCCATTGTTATGCTCTTTGGAGCAAATATGCGCCGAGGGATCTACTGGTGCTGCTCTGTGTTTTCAACCCCAGTTTGCAGCGCGGAACGCGAAACTATATCAAATCCGGTACCCGTTTCTACGCTATCGCTTTAACATCAGTGCCAACCAGCGGAAAGGTGGTGTAGTATGGATTCTCCAGAATTCCACGCCAACAATTGAAAGATCCAAGCACGCATCCTTAGAGCTCCTTTTGAAGGACCAAGTATACAATTCTCAGGATGACGGTTGGAGGGGAGTCAATGAAGGTGGCATCGCATGTTCGGCAAATGTTTCGCGCCTGATTTTCGACCTCCATAGATTGCTTAGGTCTTATATAGACCAACTAACGCAGTCAGATTCGCATGAGGGACCTGCAAAATCAGTTTTGAATGATGGCTGTGGAATGGGAAAACACTCTCCCAAGAATCAAAATGACAATGCACACGGAGGCCGTTTTCTGGGTGCCCATCTCATCATTGAAGAGTACGCACATGAAGGGTCAAGTGCACTTTCTCAAGGTGTTCAGCAAAGACAAGGTGCTGTTCCAGATGTAGATGTAATCTCAATTGACTGAGAGACAGGTGCCGGTTAGTTGCTTTGTATCAACGGGAGAAGAGCTGTGAATAATTTGCTTAGAACGTGGAAGGGAATGAACAACTTAATTGAAATCCTAGTGACATATCCCAGCGTTTAATAGATCAGGATATACAAAAGCAGAAAATTTCTTACTTCAAATCCACTTGCTTTCTTGTCAGCCTTCTCTCCTTTCCTCTTCAAATAATTCATTAGTGCACATTCTGCTAGTCTTAACTCCCGTTTCACCATGCAGTTGGAATAACCCAAGATCTTCTGAATTCTCCCTTTGAAAGAGGGGGCCCTCTGCCTATCAGCCAAGTTAACTGAGTTGGTTACCGTGAAACCAGCATATAGAACGCCAGAAAGGTTAATGAGAACCGCGGCATGCAGATCGAGGAATGGCCGATGTCAGAAAAAGCAAACACAAGTTACTGTTAGCATTGGGAAAGAGTTCCGCAAGTGTGATAATTGAGTCCTCTCACTGTTTGATTGACCCTTCATTTCTTACGTCCGGGCTATAAGTGGCTTTTAAATGCGTAGTTCAATGCAACCGGAGACTTCGGTCTTAAGGGAGTGAAGGGATTCTGGTGGAATTCGAGTACTAGATTTAGCATTAGGGGCCCGTGGATTAAACACGAGGGAATTGGTGGTCAAAGAACTAAATTTCCATTGTAAGGCTGCTAGATTTGGATGATGTGCAAAAATTATCCATATGCACAACGTAGTGCGGCCGCTAAAATTCCTCTTCACATATGCGGCTTTTGCATGTCATAATGTCATACTCTGTCCAAGTTGCTTGATTAGGGAAGCTGTTGGCTACGAGCCTTCCTGGATTTATAACATGGCAACCCTCATATGTGATCGAAAATGGACCGGTCGCCGGGTCGGCCAATATCAAGCATGTCGGCAAGGGGTATAGGTGTAGAGCTGATGCGTAATCCCACAATACACCCCTGGTAGTTGTTGGGAAAGGAGAGAGATATCCTTGGTCAAGCAATGACTTAACAAGTTTTCGCGCTGCTGTGTTGTTATTCAACTCAGGGGTGCGACTGTTTTTAGTTGGTGACAAAGGCTCGAGGTCAGAAACGGAAACTTGGGAGCAGCATGTGGTATCATTCGAATTATCACAAGAATGCTGGTCCTTAGGATGGTTTGTAAGTCTGGTGGGGATAGGTCGCTGCAAATATCCCTCCTTAAGGTTGAGAGCCGTACGTCTGAGTCTCTCTGAAATATCATCCCGAAAAACGACCAATTCTTGTATTGGCCCAAATATGCTGAGTCGTGCAGGATTAGAGGTCCAAATAGCCCTCCCCACCAGACTTGCGGCCTGGGGGCTTTGAGTTTCCTCAGTGGCTACATTGAATGCCCGACGCACCCGAGAAGTGAAAAGGTCTGGAATAGGTCCCCGTGGTACGGGCGGTGCTGCTCCCGTACAAAAAGTAGACGCCCATGGATCTTTGTCTCCGGGGACAAATATGAAGGTTGAGTTTCGTAGCAAACGAGTATTGTCCGATAGAATGAGGGCGAGCCTGTCAAAAAGTTCCTTGTACTCAATACTCCCCGCGCCTTCTTTGCCACCCATGATAGGTTGCTGGGCAAAATCGCCAATCAACAAGAATGCTAGAGGGCTGCGCTCGACAGGGAGTCCATTATATACCTTAAGGACCTTCTTAAGGGCGTCTAGATTTCTTGGGTTATCCAAGTTAATCTCACTCGCAACAACGATCTGAGTCCGTATTCTAGCTGTTACTGGCGAAGACGCGGTAGACGAGCATCGCTGCTTAACCTGCCTCATACGGTTGCCTTCTGCACGTTCACTTCCAACGCCAAGGAAATCCGTCCAGCCAAACCCCTCGATGGAAGTTGAGGCAAGACCAGAAGAGGGTTGCGTCCCGAGCGATATTTCCCTTCGCTCACAAGGTGGGCCAGCAATTGTTAGAGCGACAAATTTTCCGCTAATACTACCCCCAACTCCGCGAGTAGCGCTAAGCTCAGAATTTGAAGTCGTCTGTTCCTCGTAAATACCGTCTACCAAAAGCATCATGCCTGGCACAAACCATGCCTCACCTTCGGGTACACCCTTTGCAAACTGTAAATCCAGTGCAACACTGCCAGTGAGATCAGATATGTAGAATTCGGCGGTAGGCGATAGATGAAGTAAGCCAAGGAGCAAGTGCGATGTACCGGTCCGTCCTTGAAGACTAGAGACGAAAGTAAGGTTGTAACTACCATTAGTGGCCGGTGACAGCGAGGATGCGAGTGGGCGCGACATGGCCAAAACATTTGATGCTTGTTGAAACGCGCTGTGGCGTAGTACACGCTGATATACACGGTTGTATCTATCTCGAAACACGTCAACCCTATTGGACGACAATGGAAACAAGGATGCAGATAACGGTGACAATGCAAAATCTTTTTTATCCGCATTGTATATAAGTCGGGGTTGGTCAAAGGCATCGATCACTCGAATCCACTGTCCCGGGTCATTCAAGAGCCCTTTCTGGCCTTCACAAGCACTGCCTTGAAAACCAGCGCCGCTTGGTGTATTGTGAAAAGTTGTCTCATTGCCGACGTCGTTTTCGACCGGAATGCGCTCCGGTATATTGCTTTGCGGTAAGGGTATAACCCGCCCATTGCTGATACGGCGTTCGAGATCGTTCAATATCTTTCTCAGGGACGGTTGAGCGGCCTCCGCGATTATGACACCACCACCACTACTCTTCCAGTTCCTAGCAACTTCATCCAGCAAAAGTTCTGCTAAGCCTCCATCGCGCCATCTGGAACCACAAGTGGTGCCAATAAAAGCTGCAAGTGTCTCAAGTGATGTGGATGTGACACTAAGGGAGTGCTTTCTGGTGAATATGCGAAACACAACTGGCCTAAGAACTGAAGGAGGTAATAGAACAGGGAGCCTGGTTTGCTGTGTTTTCTTCATTGCAAGATTGAGTTCGGTCCTTAACAGTCCGCTGGCATCGAGCTGAATCAGACCAGGTATGTGAAGGGAATTGTTTCAATGAAGATAACAGTGTTTAACCCTTTTTCAGTGTGCCTGTTATTGCAGCTGCTTGCATGCTTTGGGTAGTTAACTAGTTAGTTAACTAGTTAAGTAGTTCACCAGTTAACAGATTTTAAACCCTGTTTCCTATGACCACAAAAGAGCTACATAGACGCGCATTAACAACAACTCATTCATCATTTTGCACTTTTGAGAAAAGGGTTTTTCTATCTGAACATTGAAGAGAGCAAACTGTGCAAACAGCACAGCTCTGTCAGGCCCAATCAGACCTCTCCATTCTAGCCCTTGTTGATTAAGTGCTCCAACCAAGGCTGGGAGAACCCCTTATAGAGGTTCTTGTTGGAAACTATATCTTTGTGTTCTCAGCTGATTCTATGATGGGAGGCATTTTCGATTTATTATTATTATTATTATAATTCATTATTTTTCATAGGCATCTTATGCAGTCAAAGACTATGAAGAGCCACCAAGCTATTCATCCAACTAGTGACAGGCTTAATGTAACTAGTTGACCACCCAACAATCACTGCCACCCAACAATCACACATTACCCTTGGTTTTCACCATTTAAAAAATTCATTATCAAACAACCAGAAAAGATTTGAAAAAAATATATATTCAGTAATTCAATAAGAAAATAATAAAATATAAAATCAGAATTAAAATTAAAATACAATTAAAATTAAACATAAAATACATGATGTAAATTCACTAATATATGTATACATTAAAAGCTATGTTGTTGTATTATAAAGTTAAATTATTTTGAATTGATTTGATTTTTAAAAATTCAATTTTAGACTGATGTCTAAATCTGAATTTTTCACATTTCATCTCTTTATTCTGATCTCATGTTCTGAGATGATCTGGGTTTGAAATGTAAGATGATGAAACTGAAATAAAACTAAAATGAAAAATGATAGAATCAGAACAGAAAAGAGACATGATACTTTAATAAATAATGAAATGAGATCTCACTTATCTTATTTTAAGATGAAACAGAACAAAAAATAAGTTTCATAAAACAAAATGAAATTTGTCTTGCTGTATATGAAATGAGACTGAAATGTAAATCAGTAAAATCAGATTTTTTAGATTTATAAATCACATGACATAACAGAATTTAGTAATGAAATTGCATTAATTTTCTCATTTTAAGCACATCTAACATATAACATGTTTAAAAATTTTATAATGAGATTCTGTAACAGAACTGTATCAATTTAATTTTATTCTTTACTTAATTTTTTTATTATTTACTTTTTTTCAGCAGTAATTAATAAGTGTGTAATATTTATAATCTTCTCTTTTAAAATATTCATTGCTGTTAGGGCCTGACCCTGGATCTGAGACTCATAGTCTAGAGATGACTGCTGATGACAGAATAGGTTTAGTGCTAGAGCAGAGTATTAGAGCTTTGAGATTCTTTATAAACCTCTCCACCCTCAAGATCTCTTTGTAAAGAATCATTTTTGATATTTCATCAAGCATCTGCCTAGTTGCTAGCAGTTAGTTAGTTGTAAGCTAGTTGAGATCTCAACATAATACTGAAGATCAATTTCATAGCTCTTTAAATATCTTTTCAGTAAAAAGATATCATTTTCACTCAGCTTATCAAGATCTGCATCTCATTGCATCTGAATCTTAGCTGATTCTTCATCAGAATCATCTAAACAGCATATCAGTAATGACTTTCAGCACATCAGCAATCATGAATCTCTCAGACATCAGCAATGTCATCAATCTCTCTGCAACAGAAAATCAGCTGAACATCACTCAAATAAATTGAGTGGATCTTGCCTCAATCTCTTAAGACAACAAAAATCAAAGAATTTCAGTCAAGCATTTTGCAGCAGCAGTGAATTATGACATCAACATAACATATCAAAATATCAGCAGCATCATTCACAACTGTCATATGCTGAACACTCAAATTAACATCAACACACAAATTGAGATTGTCATACTGAAGATCTAAATCACTGTCAAAAACAATCAAATTAAAGCAATGTAAAATCAGATTGAGAACATCATTAAGAAACACAACAACTTCAGAAATGTGTGTGTCAAAGTCTACATGACAGAATTAAAAACTTCAATTAAGAAAAAGAAAAGATCAGTCAAAATTGATGATTCAAAACATTTTATAAATGAGAAGAAGTTTCTGTTTAAACATTAAATTTTCTGAATGTAAATTAAGTTTCAATAGAATGCAGATCATTTCTTCACTAAGTTCAGCAAAATTGTGTACATTGAGAGTTACATGAATGACACTACAGCTCATCATTTAGCTTTTCATCTTTATGAAGATCATTTAAAACAATACATTACAACAGCTGAAATGTTTAATCATTTCTGAAGCATTTATAAAAATCTAGAATTAAAAACTGTAATCAAAAAAGAGAAGAAATTGATCAAAATTGACAATTCAAAACATTTCACAAACAGAAAGAAGTTTCTGTTTAAGCATTGAATTTCTTAAATATAAATTAAGTTTCAGAAGAATGCAGATCATTTTCTTACTGAGTTTAGCAAAATTGTATACATTAAAAGTCACACAGATGATGCTGCAGCTCATTATTTAATTTTTTATTTTCATAAAGATCATTCAGAACAATACATTATAATGACTAAAATATTTAATCATTTTCAAAATATTTATGAGAATTTCAATAAACTTCTCAACATAAAGAATGATTATTAATATTTACACATGCAAGATGATGATGATTATTACTTCTTTATCATAAAGTTTTTACATCTGACAGAGAAGACAAAAATATTCAAAAAACACTATTAAAATAATTTTATGATCAAGCTCTTTTATGAGATGCAACAGACAGTGATCATCATAAATATTATCACTAAAAACTTTCATGCATTTCAGAACATTTACTCATGCACAGCACACATACTGAAATCAATCTCATCAGTAATGACAGCATTAAATTATCAAGAAATTGACACAACTCAAATCATTAACAACTTTATTATGAAAATTCATTTATCAGCTTCAGTATCAAATCAGTAATCAATTTCAGTTTAAATTCATAAAAACAC